>APFE030005580.1:89599-101391 GCA_000404065.3 Pinus taeda
AAATAAATAAATAAATAAATTTCACGACCAACAATAAAACCAATCATCATAAAAAAAAAACACGCAAAGACAAATGCATAAGGCCGAGTGTTCAACCTACTACCAATGAAAGCTCTTAAGGAACGAGGCCTTCACTCTACCCTCCACCGCATACACCTTGTAGCTTGCAACCCTCTTCCTTCGCTTCACTTCAGGGTCACTTAAAGTCCAAGATTTCACAAATTTGCTTTTTGAATTCTTCATACCATTGAAATTGCCTGCACCGTTGGCACTCTGATTTGGGTTTGGCATGTGATTTGGCCCAGGCTCAGAATACGAGTGGCTGTGAGCAAAAGCAGAAAAATACGGCTGAGACTGCACAACCTCCTTATTCCAATCCCCAAAGCTCTTCGACCTCAAGTCCGCCATCACAACTCTATGCAATCTAATTCACAATCTCGTGTCTTCATGATAACTAAATTTCCCACATGGATACAAAGCAGGGGCAGCATCAAATGATTTGACTGATAAGTTTGATTTGGATTATGATATAATCTCTCTTATCATCTGCTAGTCTAGGCTTCTAGTCAAGTATACACCTTCCCCTCTATAACAACATTTCCACATGTACAAGTGTATCTCACTTGATACGTGGCAAGTGGCCATGGTCAATGAACACAAAATCGCTCAAAATCTGCTTCATGGCTAGCACAACCCGTAATTCTCTACACATTAATTGTAAAAACCGTTTTTTTCTTCACGTAGTCATCTAAATAGGGTCTCGAAGAACCATGATTCCCTATTATAACGTTAAGAATTTAAGAAAACTATTTCTGGGTTATGTAATCTATTTCGTTGTGAAAAAAACCCATGTCTTCGTTTGTCTAGATTTGTCCTTGTTTGATCACAAACTGCTTTTCAAAAATGACATTTTTAAGGGGTTGCGCTCTGAAGATGTTGGCATCCACTATGAGGTGGTGGGAGTAATTGGGTTTTCACTCTGATAATTCACTCTTGTTCGTTGCATTTTTCTAATTTTGTAATGGAACTGCATCTTCACTATGGGCCATCAACCTCTGCCCTCCTTCGATTTAATATCTATTTTTTAAATAGTTGTTATGAAAGTTGATAGGTTGCAGGCCCGAGAAATCACAATGCACTGCCTCTTGCAGGCCCAAGACTGCCGATTCAGCAACACCATTCCGACGACCTTGGCACGCCTGGCGCTGGAAAAACAACGATGGGAGCTTGAGCTCACGCATTTATGCAGTCACTGTGTGCATCCAAACTGCAGCTAAATTACTCGCCCACCTCCATTCTTGAATTGCTGGATCACATTGACACACTTTCTGTCATCAATAACTACCACTTGCCCATGCCATGAAGTGCGGCGGAACCCACAAAATGCTTTTGGTAATGCACATTTGGTGCATGGACAGATTGAACCCACCGGTAATACACATCTGCGTTTTCACATACGTATGCAATGGGTTTTATATCATAATATTTATGGTGAGCGTTGAATTGAAATGTACAGTTTTGTTTTTAATTAATAAATAAAAACACATCAATTAAAACTTTGTTTTGTTTTTTTTTAATTTGTTATTAAAAAAAAAATATTATATATATATAATATACGATATATATAATATATAAAATATAATATAAATAATATATATAATATATTTTTTTTTTTTAATTGTAATTCACACAAATCAACATGCTAAATAAATTTCATTTAATTTTTGTTCAAACATACAAGTAACAATTTGTTGTTTAGAAAAAATAAAAAAAAATTGCCCTCATTCATTCATAAACTCACTACTTGTTCCCTAACAAATACAATGCCTTTTCAAATTTTTTAAATCCATTTTCCTGCAAACCAATAAAAATATTTTGAAAAAGTATTGCACAATCAATGAGTACATTGCATGGGGACATGCAATATTTCTAGTTGGGGGGAAATAAAAGTATGTTGGATTTTTTTGTGAATTTGTGGGCAAAATTTAGGATGCATATACTAACAAGATAAATGAGATTGGTGTTGTGTAGGTCAATGAGAAGCTTATGCAGAAAGCTCAACATTACGATACGACACCCTTTGCATCCACAATTAGTGTAACTTCGAAAAATAATTTAAAAAATGGACATTTCATAAATTCTTGAAAATGAGCTAATTTATTTTTGAGTCACTTCATACAGGAACCATCGACGGAGATGGCACACAAAGGTGACAATTTTTATGCAGGAATGGTGCTAAAAGTTGAAGACGATCTAATGCAAAAGTGATTTTTCGAAATCACAATGAAACATGCATCATTGGAAACTTGAAGGAACTAATTCTTCACTACACATATCATGACATTTTCCACTACACAAAGATCCTTTTGCGTCATGACTACTCACCTTTTTCCTTCCAAACACCTAGACCATCCTTGTGTTGCAACCCATCTTCCATTTCCTTATCTTTCACGGCTTCATGCATGCCTATTTTTCTGAATCACATACATCCCTTTATCCTTTTTAGTTTATTTTTGCCTTCTATTTTTCCTTCTGAATAAAACTCATTCCCTTTCCATGATTACATTGCCTTGATTTCCTAGCCATGCTGATCCACACTGCTTGTCCATGAGTTCTTTCCATTTATAGTCCTACCAAATATTTTTTGTACAAAATCGCGTTGACTAATGTGGGATTCCTTAAGGCCCACCTTTCAACAAGTCTTGCCACATCGACATCAACACCTTATCTAGGAAATAGACTAGAGTTCCTTTTGAGTACCTAGAGTCTTTCATGCCTTAATGAAAAGTTCTCTCACTGGTGATCATGGGAATACATCAATGTCCCTTGAACTTCAGATCTTGCGAGTGGCTCAACCTTGACACATCCATCACACTTCGCAAGATGTACTTCAGTACCTTGGCACTCATTGATATCAATGGTGAGTTGCCTCGCATTGGTTAACGACAAACATCAATGGCTGGTAATCCAATGATTTCTATTCATGCTCGGCATCGAAAAATTCATTCGCATGATTAGAATTGTACCATTGGGTTTGTAGCGGGTGAAGACTATATACTTTTTCATGACTCCCTCAGCAGTTACAGTAGCATGCATTCTGATCTATGAGAGAGTACCATAGTTCCACTTCCAGCATTTATCTTTTCCATGATTCAGCATCAGCAGTTCAGATTCCTTCATTTCCCAGGATCCAGTAACAACAACATCAATCACATTTTCCTGATCCAGCAGCAGCAGCAGCTACATTCCTATTGCATAATTCATCATTCTTGGGTAAGTAGAGGTATGTTGTTTTCTAATCTTTATTCATGCAATTCCTTATATTCTAACTTGAATATTTTGGAAAATTCCCTCACCATGATACATTTCCTTTCATGAGCCATACCAAGTTGCATGAGGACATGCAACCAATTCAGTTGAGGAGGAGAGAACTATATATACTACATATTCACTTCCATGATTCCATTTCTTCACCACACTACATATTCACTTCCATGATTCCATTTCTTCACCACTATCACTTCATTTTTCTCATTTACCATTCACCAAGATTTATTTTCCAATGATAATTTGTTGCAATTTTCTTCATACGCAATATTGGCATGCTTCATTAATATTACAAAAGGGATTTCTTATGCACATTATGATTTCCAGTGAGTGTTTACATTATTATTGAAGAAAAGAGAACAGAAAATGAAATGAATGTTGTTAACACAAGAACCAACATTCTTTGTATTCATGGTTGTCACACAAGAACCAACCATAAGAAAATGTAAATTGTTATTCATGTCTTTCACATATCCTGGAAACATTCATTATTAAAGACATCATCATGTAAAGCCAAAGCTCAAGATGCCAAATGTTCTTAAAGAGACCCATGCATGGTTGCATGAGGAAATGCAACAAGTTCAATTGGGGAGGATGTTGGGACTCAAAAATGTCATATTTTCATCCACCTTTTCTTCACTATTCCTTACATTTAATCACACCATTAACCTTTTATCATATCATTTTCATACATACATTTGGGTTTCACCTTCTTATTTTCCATTTTATTCATTTTTGTATTACAAGTGATTTTATGATTAAATATTAGAAAATATACATATTTTTATATATATCTCAAGAATATGTGAGTTTTGTGATGTGTAGGAAATATGTGAAGAATTAATTCCAAGAGACTTATCCATATCTCCTCCACCATATTAAGGAGATAATTATGCAAGCCTATTCCTAAGGAGAAAAGCATGGAGGATTTGGTTGGCATATCTTATCCAATTCCTAAGGAGAAAATCATGGAGGATTTGGTTGGCATATCTTATCCAATTCCTAAGGAGAAGATCATGGAGGATTTGGTTGGCATATATTATCCAAGATATGTGAGAGATTTATGGAGGATTCAAAGGGATCATATTTTATAATAATGGGAAAGTAGTTAAAAATGCTTGAGAGATTTGTGGGATCATATCTTGTAATAATGGGAAATTAGTTGAGAGTGCTTGAGAGAATATTGGATATGTAATTATGAGATGGTTATCTTCCTCATGTATATAAGAGAGTGCCCTCTCTTCATTTTGATAGGGAGTGAATAATGAATAATGGAAAGAATTCTTAGTTTTTCATCTTTTATTGTTATGCTTTCATGATTTGTAATTTGATTCTTGTAATATAATTTGAGATAGTTTTATTGTTGTGAGTTCACGTATGTTATTTGTCATTCAATTCTTCACATGTTGTATTGCTTTTCTTTTATGCAATTTCCTGCTTTCATAGTTAATGTTTCAATGCCTTCTTAGATTAATTTGATTTCAGTAATTTAGATTAGATTAGATTAAATTAGTTCCACTTCGGTCCTGCATATATAGTGCATGTTCCTCGTAAGTCTACAAACCTCGGATTGACAAATTAAATAGTTGGGAAAGTACTACAACAGAATTAAACAAACATATTTTCACCCAACAGAGGCTTAAGGAACCATAGGGTAGCAAAAAAACCTTTTCGATAATTCATCTACTTTTTGGTTTAATTATTTATATGGATAAAAGAAAACCACTAAAAGGATTACAGTGAAGAGAGAATATCTTGAAGGAAGGAATTGAGACAAATATTTCTATGTTTTATTTTTTTATTTTTTGTTCCGAGCTCAATCAATCACAATTTTTGAATCTCCCAAAAATTGGATTTTGATAACATTTTTTTGTAGTGCAAAATAGAAGAGAGTCCAAAGCGACGTGATTTCTGCTTTTGTGTTATTACCTTTTCCTAGAACATATTTGATATGAAAATGATGATTTTTATTTATGAAAAAAAACCACCCCAACACCACATATAGAAGGATCTCCTTGCCTAGTGCTATCAAATAAACCCCAAGGAACATCATAATCAATTTTAGGCGTGACATAAGATCTCTGCTTCTTTTGCTTTAATTCCATTTTATACTCTCTGGTCAAACTTCTCAATTAGATCAATTATTGTCTTAAATGAGGATATAGTTATGAGCCAACCAAAAACAATAACCATTATGCTAGGAAAATAACCATACTCCTTTAGTGTAGCATCTTGGAGGCATTGCTAAATACAATCTTCTATCATAGGCTTATTTCATGTCACCTTTGGTTGCAAGGATTAGGCCACACAAGCCCAAACTTGAATTACATAGGATAGGAAATGAAAGGATGAGAGATTGATACAACATGACATTGACAAACAGAATATCTATTAGGCCCCCATGACCCTCATTTATATCATTATTACTTTTTAAAATTTTAGTATTTAGGGTTTTTCATATGTCTATTTTGAATTTGAGAGGACTGTGAAATTTCCAAATTTTATCCCACCACCACCTTCTCCAAATTGAATGTCCATTTGAGAGTTATATCCCAATTTAGTTGTTTAGATGTTCATATGTGGATTTTTATACTAACATAAAGAGACCTCTTCTTCATCACATAATCTAAGCTTAAACATAAATGACCAACATAATTATGCCATTCCATAGTGGCAGGCCCCTTTTGTTAGAATATTAGATCTACTAAAATAACTATCTATCTAAGAAACCAACAATATATCAACATATAAATAAGAAAAAAAAGAGAACAAGGAAAAAGAATACAATAGATATATGTGGTTCACCCAATTGGGCTACATCCATGGGAAGTTTGTCTTCTGTTATCTCTAGAAATCTCCTACAATCTTAGAAAGAGAGAAACTACAAATAACCCAATAAAAATAGTAGTATGCTCTGAGCACATTATAAGATGTGATGGTATCAAAAAATGGTATATATCTTAAGAGGATCCCATGAACCTATTATATACCCAGAGATGTGGAGGAATTACTCGCACATATTAAATGTGGGATAATATAATTCTCCAAAATAACACCTCTTTATATAATAAATGGATACAAGACTATATTATGCCATAATAAATATGGGATATAAATATTACTATTTTACATACGACTGTGGACAACTTCCGACATAATACAAATAAATTATTACCTTCCAAGGAGTATAATATATTCCAACAATCCCCCTTAATAATGTTGGGAAAAGGGCCCATCATAACACTAAGGAAGGAAGGAGTCATTATTGCTCCTCCGTGATGAGTGTTATCACCCAAAGAAACTCTCCTAGGTTGTATCTTGGAGATGCTCAGGAACATTACAAACTCAACACAGATGTTGGAAATATGGTGGATGAATGAAAGAAATGCTACATATTCAAGCCATATAACCACTTCTACTATGCTTAACCCCAGACATGGGTGAACACCCCCAGACTACAAGGCTTTAGACCACCAATTACTCACAGTTTGAGGATTTAGGGGAGATGGAGAATATTGACTACACTAGCGAATGCACAAGACCGTGTGATGGCCGACTGCAACTAGTAAAGAGGTCTCTAAATCTATTATCTACTGCACAGACAGGATGTCATCTCTCTGGCATTAAAACAGCAGAAACCTGCATACACATTCAATAATACTGACTAGATTCTAACACAGAGGTGGGATGACAGCCCCTTTAATGTTAAATACCAAGAGTAAATGAAAAATGCATAACAGGCACAGCCTGGAACAAAGAAGAAGTGGAAAGTGAGCAATTAACAGCAAAAGAAGCTTGTATTAGCTGAAAATGAAGACCAAACGCTGCAGGTATCACAGTATTTACAGTCTCCAGAATTTGAAATTTACAACAAAATAACATTCATCAACTCGATTACATTCTGTTTTCTGGATATATATAGAGGTTGATTGCAAAAATATCTGCTATCCTATGCATGGAGTGGTCATAATGAACCACCAACCACATTAACTGTCTATAATGGATGTCTATTATGATCTACTACTTTAATGAACAAAATTGATCTTTTGCATTCTCTTTTGTACTTCTTGAATAGGTGGAGTATCCTTTGGATGAAGTTCCATAACTCATTATTGCTGTGAACTGCTCGAGGCATGCCCTTCTCATCCTTCGACCATAATGCTTCTTGAATTTGGTTGTTGAAGAATAACTGCATAGGGTACTGGTAGCTGATCGCCTTCATTCTTCGGTAGCAGAGAACAGTCAAAGGTGGCGAAGACTTCATGATAAGAAAATGAGAGGGACCAGGAGTAAACAATAGCCGTCAGATCTCACAGATGGAAAATGGAGATTGAATCGAAGGGAGCTATCGGGAAAATGAGTGGAGAAAAATGTGGACCATTGGATCAGGGCATAGCAAATCCAACAATCATCGCATGGGAAAGGTGTGCGGGCATTAACAGGTGAAGGAAGTACATGTGGGCGGTAAGCGGTTTCCCTGCACCGCTGACTGGAGTCGGGTGGAATTCATACACAGGGGAAGCGATGCAATAAAAGGGTGACACATGGCAAATGCAACAGGTAGGAAACTGCTTTCCCCGCTGACTAACAAACATGCAGGTTACGTGAGTGGGAGTTGCGAATACCGTTAGATTGGGAGATGGACGATCGGATGGTGGGAATTGCGTGAGGCTCAGCGCACGTGTTTATTGATTGATGTGACTTGGAAAAAGACTTGAGAAAGGTTCCCAGTCGGGATATCAAGGTTATATGACATTTAGACATAGCACCCGAGGCATGGGAACTATGGATTTATAAAGGAATTCAGAGTAAAACATGGATAAAGGGGGTTATGAGAATGTGGAGAAAATGGTAGAGGAGGAGGGAAAGGACTGCCGCAGACTCCTTGTAAACATCACCAGCATGGCCCAACCTGTTCTTTGATCATCAAATATTCAAACATGTAGCAAAGCTAACATTTGGCTCCTTCTGGGGATGAGATCCTCCCTATGTGGTCTCAAGAACCTGCAGATCAATGCCTTCTTGATAAAAAATGAACTAGCAAAATTCCTTATGTTCCATTGGGCATGGAGTCTGACTAAAATTACACTAAACCTGCTAAAACAAAATATTTACAACCTTTAAGGCCAAAGACCTTAAATCGCATAAATTTTCAGAAAACACCCATTAACTGGGCCATCAAAAACTACTTCTCCTCCCATACTGTTCAATATGAAGGTGTTGTTCCCTTGAATTTGAGAAATGATGAAAGACCCTATCCAAAAAGCATCAAATTTCCCATGATTGCCTTTCTTTTCTTTCAGTGCATCCCATTTCTGGACCAAGTCTCCAACCTGAAAATTGTCTACTTTTGTTTTCATGTCAAAAGCTTCCTTGATCTTTTTTTGATGTGCTACGACCCTTTCAACTAGTTATTCTCTGATTTGATGTACCTCTGCTAAATCTGTGATTCTTTTTGCCATGTCTTCTTCCTAATTCTGCTCTGATTGAATGAATTCTACCACAGGGAGAATAAGCTGAATTGGAAATACTGCCTCTGTGCCATACACCAACTTAAAAGGAGAATACCCTGTGGATCTTTTAATGGTCACTCTGTCAAGACAAAGTGCATATTTGAGCTTGGAATCCCAATTCTTCTTGTTATCATCCAACAACTTCTTAATTATCCTAATAGACTCTTGTTAGAGGATTCTGCTAGACCATGTCCTTGAGGATAGTAAGAAGTGGAGTGAATCAGTTTAATTCCCATTGTATTACACATATCCACCAACTCTTTGGCTCTAAAGGTTGCTGCATTATCTGTAACTAATTTATGTGGACAACCAAATCTGGTAAAAATATTCTCTGTTAAAAACTTCATGACCACATTATGATCAACCTTTTTGGTAGGGATTGCTTCAATCCATTTAGTGAAATAATCAGTGGCTACTAATATCCACCTGTGCTGGCCACTGGAATTTGGATTGATTTCTCCAATGAAATCCAAGCCCCACTGCTGAAAAGGTCCCTTTGCAAATATTGTTTTTAAGGGCAGGGACTTCAACAGCTATTTTCCTTCAAATCTTTGGCACCGGTCACAAGATTTAACAAATGAAACTACATCAGAAAATAAGGAGGGTGAACAATAACCAGCCCTCAAAATCTTATGAGTTGTAGTCTTCCAATAATGGTGCCCTCCACACATGCTGGAATGAAACTAATGCATAACTTCCATTGATTTTTCTTTGTCCAGACACCTCAAAAGCACCCCCAATGGATCCCTCCAATAGAGCAGATTTTCATTAATGCAATATTTAGCTACTCTAAGCTTAATCGTTTTGGCTTGACTTGAGTACAGCTTGAAGGGATTTCTAGCTTCAGAAAAAATTTGACTATTTTGGAGTACCAATCACAAGAAGCTAGATTTTCGGCCACTGATTGCTTTCTGTCTGGTTCAGTTGTTATTTCTTCTTCTGTTTGACCATTTTCTGAATTCAAGCACATAAGGTTTATGTCCAAAGTTCTGCAATTTTCTTCGGCTAACAACTTGGCAAGGCCCTGACCTCTGACAAGCTTAGTGGGCTTCAATTCTATATTAAATTCAATCAACTTTGCAATCCATTTAGCCCTTCTTCCATCAGCATCAGGTTGTGTTACGATATCGTTTATTGCAACAGATGGCACATATGCAATTATCTTAGAATGCAGAATGTAAACTCTGAAAGCTTTTAAAGATTTGATAAGAGAATATGCTTGCTTTTCAATAATGTCATGCCTCAGTTCAACATACCTTAATGTTTTGCTAAAAAATGCCACTGGATGCTCTGGACCTTCTTCGTTTGCTTGCAACAATACTGCTGCAATGGTATCTTCAGAGGTAAATGAGAATACATGGAACTCCCTACTGTAATCTGGACTTATTAATGTGGGAGCTTCCATTATAGCCTTGATGGAATCAAATGATTTTCTTGCTGCCTCAGTCCATCTTACCTCTGACCCTTTTCTCAACATGGAGGTAATATGCTTCACTAATTCTGCAAAATTCGGTATAAGCCTCCTTACAAAATTAATTTTGCCCAGAAAGGATTGGATATCCTTCTTCGATCTTGGAACAGACAAAGTCTGTATGGCTTTTACTCTTTCTGGGTTGATTCAGACACCTGCAGTAGAAACAATATTTCCCAACAACTTTCCTTCTACTAAAGCAAATTGTGATTTTTTAGGGTTGACGAATTCCAAACCTTCTGCACTTCAGGAACACTTTCTTCAAATGCTGTAAATGGTCTTGATGGTTGTTGGAGTATACTGTTATGTCATCAAGGTAGATCAGAACAAATTTATCCTTCTCTCCTACAAAATTTATATCCATAGCTCTCTGAAAGGTGGCTCCAGCATTCATCAACCCAAAAGGCATTTTGGCATACATAAAAGTTCCCCAAGGAGTGGTAAATGCAGTCTTTTCTTGATCATCTAGATGCACAACAATGATTAAAGCCTAAAAATCCATCTATGAAAGACATCATTTTGGCTCCTGACACTTTTTGCAACAAGTGCTCGATCTTGGGTAGAGGATAATTATCTTTCTTTGAGCACTTGTTTAAATTTATGAAATCAACACAAAGTCTAATTTCTCCACTTTTCTTCCTCACTACTACTAGGTTGGCTAGCCATTTTGAATATCTAAGAGGAACTGTTATCTTGGCAGCCAACAAATTTTTAATTTCCTGTTCAATTAGAGGGAGGAGCATGGGATTTATTGGTCTCAGCTTTTGTTTGGAAGGAATGGTGTCTTTCTCCAGAGGGATCTTATGCTGAATTATGTTTGTATCATAAGTTTTCAGATGATCCGGATTTAAACAGGAACGCAATAGATTACAGAGATAACCATAAATACAGAGATGCGATAACCATAAATAAAGAGATGCAGCGGAAATAACACTTCATTTCATTAATGGAAAATACCGAAATATGCTTACAACCAGAATTGGAAAACCCAGCTAGGACGATGGTAGCTTATCTCTGAGAAGAGATGTGCGGCTACATGTCTCTGAATTGTTCCCAAATTGTGTTACAATAAGGCTCGAAGGCCTATTTATTATTGAGAAACAATGGAAAACCCTTCTCATTCCAAAACCGACCCTTAGAAGATGAAACGCCAAATTGTGGGCCCCGTTTTGGGTAAATTTGTACATCAATTTCCCAGGGTCGTAACTTTGGCATACGATCTCCGTTTGACGCGTATGATAGCTCGTTAGAAAGATCTATCTGATAACTACAATTGTTGGAATGGGCAACATTGGTCCATTGCATGGACCCATGTTGCCCCCATTGCATGGACCCATGTTGCCCCTGGATTCCCCAAAGAACATCGTTTAGGGCCTCAAAATGGCTCTGGAAGTTCAGGACCCGAAAAACTACTAAAAATAGTAAGTTGTGCTATAATTAAGGAAACTGAAAATGCTGAAAGAGACAATGATGGGGGTCCA
>APFE030005580.1:102391-132110 GCA_000404065.3 Pinus taeda
TGCGCAAAACTGTCCATCATCGCGTTCCGTTGTCGCTCGAGGGCTTCTTCGAGCAAGATTTTGATAGGATCTCCTGCCCCCTCGTCTTTCTTCTCATCCGCCTTGGGAGGCCGTCGGGATTTTCGAGGCTGGTCTTGCAAAGGTTCGACCAGTTCAAGCCCTAACTCCTTATATCCTGACCTCGTCGGGGACATGCAAAGAAAAACGAGAAAAAGCAGACCGCTCTGATACCACTGATCCGGATTTAAACAGGAACGCAATAGATTACAGAGATAACCATAAATACAGAGATGCGATAACCATAAATAAAGAGATGCAGCGGAAATAACACTTCATTTCATTAATGGAAAATACCGAACTCACTACTACTAGGTACGCTAGCCATTTTGAATATCTAAGAGGAACTGTTATCTTGGCAGCCAACAAATTTTTAATTTCCTGTTCAATTAGAGGGAGGAGCATGGGATTTATTGGTCTCAGCTTTTGTTTGGAAGGAATGGTGTCTTTCTCCAGAGGGATCTTATGTTGAATTATGTTTGTATCATAAGTTTTCAGATCACTATACTCCCAGGCAAACACATTAGCAAATTGATTCATTAACTTGAAGTATTCAGAACTTTTATTAGCAGACAAATGGGTGGGAAAATTTATATATCTAGGCTGACCTGGACTTCCTATATCATGCTTACAGACTACAGATTGACCTTCTTTTTGGACAGCCTTGTAAGGCACATCATTTTGGTCAAATAGTCTTTCTAGAGGAATCATACCCTTAGGAATATGATTACTGGGCAGCTGGACAATGCTATCTTTACCAATTTTATTTCTAAGCTGGGAATGGGGGTTTTTTTCCAAGGCTTTATTTTCTTGATCAATTTGCATATCAGAAAATTCATTAATGACTTGCAAAAATATATTTATCTCATCATCATCATTAAAAAATTTCCAATGCTGGACATTATCAGGCAATGATGGTCTATATTTCATTTGCACTTCATAAACTAGTATGGGAGGCATTGGAGGGATAAATAGACTAGCAGACACAGCAAGGGAATCAACAAGCTGATTTTTGGCTCTAGGAATATATGAAATACATAAATTGTCAAAGAAATCTTTGAGTTTCCATACCTCATCTCTGTATGCTTTCAGCCTTGGGTGCTTTGCTTGAAATGTTTTATTTACTTGTTGAATGATCATATCATCATCTCCAAACACCTTTATGTTTTTGATTCCTTTGTCTTTAGCTACGATCAAGCCTAATATCAGAGCCTCATACTCTATTATATTGTTTGTAACTTGAAAAGCCAGCTTAAAAGACAGTTGCGTGCTTTCTTGTTTTCGAGATATCAGCACCACCCCTGCTCCTACAGTCTCCCTGGAACATGCTCCATCAAAGAACTTCTCCCAAACCTAACTTCTTTGCTCTTCGTCGGCCTGAACAATTGGTTTCTTGATCTACAATGAGGCCTTTTGAGATTCTTCTATTTGGAGAATACATGCTCCAAAATCAGTGTCCACTGCATAAATAGGATGATTTGTAGGATTCTTCTCATCACTGATGATGTATCCCAATTGTGCTTCTCTATATAGTCTCCTTATTTCTCCTCCAAAGACTGGGACAGTGGCATAAGATAGATCATTCTGTAATGTCCCGCCTAGTCTCTTAATCCATCCTCGTGACAACAGCATGACAAACTTAGGAGGGACATTTTCCATCACTATGTCCATCACCATGCTCTTCATGGGAAGCTGAGTTAGGGTAAAGGCTAAATCTTTTATCAGTCCTAAGAATTTCACTTTCCTTGAATCAAAAGAGAATAGATCATGATATGGTCTAGTGATGTCAAGGCCTAACTCTTCCATGACAGGTTTTGGCATTAGATTGTGGCTAGCCCCTATGTCTAGCAGGCAGTTGTGGAGGATTTTGTCATGAATGGTCAAGGATACATAAAAAAATAGAGAGTTATTATCATCAGGTTCAGTCATAGGGTTAAGCACAACTGCAGGCTTTTCATCTTGCAAATTGACAAAGTCAGTGGAGGTTTGTGTGGCTTTCATCTCAAGAGCTTCAAGGATAGGTTTTCTAAACACTTCACTCTTTACAAGTTCTAACAGAGGCACAAATATTTTTAACTTCTGGACTTTTGCTTCAAGACTAAGAAGGGAAGGGGACTTGTCAGGACCTCTTACCTCTTGAACTAGAGCTTTGAGGATGACTGGATCAGCTATTGGTCTCTTTTGTTTGGTATTCTGTGACTCTGTCTGGACAACAACTCTTTGGGCAGGATTCTCCCTGAAATTATTTGCATTTGACCTCAGGTTATATCTTCGTTGTTCACCGGTCTACATAATAACTTCTCTATCCCACCTTTGACTGTTTTGTTCCTGCAACAAAGAGTCTTCATATTCAGCTACTGTCAAGAAGGCATCACTGCCTTTATCTTCCATGCAATGTATTTCATCCTCATCTTCAATTTGTTCCTCCTCCATGACTACATTTTGAAAAAAAGATTTAACTTTGTGTTCTTCATTCGGTTCTTTACCCCTCTGCATTATTTGCAGCTGCTCATTTTCTCTTTTGTAGGGATTTGAGTTTCTTGGAGCAAATGTGTTCTACTGCCTTGTTTTTCCTGAATTTTACTCAATCTTCAGCTTAGATATCTTAGCAGCCAATGAATCTATCATCTTAGTCATTTTATCTAATTTGGGCTTTGAAGATGAGGCAGAGGAAGAAGAAGCCTCACCTCTCTGCCTTCTTCTGTCAGTATGACTTTTGAGTTTTTCTGTAGCCATAATATTAGATTCTACCTCTAGAGCTGCATCTTGCATATCTGCCAAAGTGGCACATCTTCTCTCTCTTAATAATAAGTAGAAATCAGAGTCAAAAGCGTTGGAATATGTGAGTTTGGCTGAAGTGGGAGTTGGCTTTACCTCAACTGGTATTTTACTGTACATCCTATTAAATCTCTTATTGAAATCAGGCAAATATTCTCCATTTTCTCTCTTCAAGTTACCAAACTCAGTATGGTAATACAAAAAGTCCTTTTTATCTCCCCATTGCTTCAAAAATGTTTCATCTAATGCTTCAATGTCAGCAATAGATCTAGGGGTCAATTCTTTGAACCATTTTCAGGCCTCTCCATCAAGGCTTTGGACAAAAACTCTCATCCACACATCATTCTCACTTATATCTAAGTTATTATCATAACTATAAAAAGCTTCAAGGTGTTCTTCGGTAGTTACCCCATCTGTACCAGTGAACTTCGACATGTATTTTTGGTATTCTCCTGCAGGCATGGCATTCAAAGGAACATGCAAGGCTAAGGGTCCATACCTAGCAGCTACAATTCTTTCCATCGTCATGGGAGCTTGTTGACCTGCCATGACTGGGGTATGTGGAATGCTAATGGTAGATTGAAAAGTGGGAAATAATGAAATGGATGGAAGAGACAAGGGAATATGATGGATTTTATGGGATAGAATATTTGGACTCAGATCGAAAGGGGAACTGACAATACAAGGAGCTGTATGTAACTCTGCAGGTGATTATTTACTAGCAAAATAAGGTTCTGATTTTTCAAACTGTCTATTTCCAACTATAACCTCCTCTTGCAGAGATATATAATATTTATTAGGCTTACCTCATCCTGATGCTCCTTTTTGTAAAGTTTTCTTCTACTTGATAATGTTCTCAGGGTCAAGTACTGGTTCAGCTGGTGACTTCTGAGAATTTCTTCGAGTATGTCTTACGAACTGAGCCAAAACTGCAATGTGGAGTCATAAAAGGTTGATCTTCCTCCAGTGGAGTCGCCAGATGGATGATTACAACAAGAAATGTGCCCAGACCTTGTCTATCATCAAAATCTGGAACTGTGTCGTTTCCCAGAGAAGCTAAGCTTCAATCTCCTCTCCCCGGCAATGGCACCGATTAATGTTGTCATCCCAAGAAACTCTCCTAGGTTGTATCTCGGAGATGCTCAGGAACATTACAAACTCAACAAAAGTGTTGGAAATATGGTGGATGAATGAAAGAAATGCTGCATATTCAAGCTAGATAACCACTTCTACTATGCTTAACCACAAACTTGGGTGAACACTCCCAGACTACAAGGCTTTAGACCACCAATTACTCGCAGTTTGAGGATTTAGGGGAAATGGAGAATACTGACCACATTAGTAGATGCACAAGACCATGTGATGGCCGACTGCAACCAATAAAGAGGCCTGTAAATCTATTATCTAATGCACAGACAGGATGACAGCTCTTTGGCATTAAAATAACAGAAACCTGCATACACATTCAATAATATTGACTAGATTCTAACACAGAGGTGGGATGACAGCCCCTCTAATGTTGAACACCAAGAACCAAATGAAAAATTCATAACAGGCACAACCTGGAACAAAGAAGAAGTGGAAAGTGAGCAATTAACAACAAAAGAAGCTTGTATTAGCTAAAAATGAAGACTAGATGCTACAGGTATCACAGTAGTTACAGTCTCCAAAAGTTGAAGTTTACAACAAAATAACATTCATCAACCCAATTACATTCTCTCTTCTGGATGTATATAGAGGTTGATTGCAAAAATATCTACTATCCTATGTGTGGAGGGGTCATAATGAACCACAACCACATTAACAGTCTATAATGGATCTATGTTATGATCTGCTTCTTTAATGAACATAATTGATCTTCTGCATGCTCCGTTGTACTTCTTTTGAACAAGTGGAGTGCCCTTTGGATGAAGTTCCATAACTGATTAGTGTCGTGAACTACTCGAGGCATGTCCTTCTCATCCTTCGACCATAATGCTTCTTGAATTCGGTTATTTAAGAATAACTGCACAGGGCACTGGTAGCTGATCGCCTTCATTCTTCGGTAGAAGAGAACAGTCAAAGGTGGTGAAGACTTCATGACGAGCAAATGAGCGGGACCAGGAGTAAACAACAGCCGTCAGATCTCACAGATGGATGGTGGAGATTGAATCAGAGGGAGCTATCAGGAAAACGAGCAGAGACAAATGTGGGTCATCGGATCAGGGCGTAGCTAATCTGACGGTCATCGCATGGGAAAGGTGTGCGGGCATTAACAGGCAGAGGAAGTACATGTGGGCGGTAAGCGGTTTCCTCGAACCACTTACTTGAGTTGGGTGGAATTCGTACACAGGGGAAGCGATGCAATAAAAGGGTGACACATGGCGGATGCAACAGGCAGGAAATCGCTTTCCCCACTGACTAACAAACATGCATGTTATCGGAGTGAGAGCTGCAAATATTGTTGGATTGGGAGATGGATGACCGGATGGTGGGAATCGCATGAGGCTTAGTGCATATGTTTATTGATTGATGTGACTGGGAAAAGGACTTGAGAAAGGCGCTCGGTCGGGCTACCAAGGTTATATGACATTTAGACATAGCACCCGGGGCATGGGAAATATGGATTTATAAAGGAATTCAGAGTAAAACATGGATAAAGGGGGTTATGAGAATGTGGAAAAATGGCAAAGGAGGAGGGAAAGTACTGCTGCGGACTCCTTGTAAACATCACCAGCACAACCCAACCTATTCTTTGATCATCAAATATTCAAACATGTAGCAGAGCTAACAATGAGAACTTCCCTCATCCCAAGAAAAGAACGAAGATGAACATACTTTGCTTCTGTCAAGGATTTGGTGAAGATACCAGCTGCCTACTACTTTGTAGGACAATACTCCAGAGAAAGAATACCATTGGTGACAAGACCTCGAATATAATGAGCATCAAGGTCAAATTGCTTCGTCTTGGAGTGATATACTAGATTATAAGCAACTGAATTGCACCCTGATTGTCACATTTCAACACAGTGGATGATTTCAGAATCAAACCAAGCTCGGTAAGAACATGCCATAACCAAACAACTTCTTTAGCTGCTTCTTTGGCTACTCTATACTCTACTTCACATGAAGAAAAAGAAAGAATATTTATCTTCTTGCTGGACCAAGAGATCGGACTTGAACCAAGTTGAAATATGTAACCAACAGTTGACCGTCGATCAGAATTGTCACTTGCCTAATCATAATATGTACAACTAGAGAGTAAAACTGTAGCATCGCTCAAATAAAATACACCATAATGCAATGTGCCCTGTAAATATCACAAAATTCTCTTGGTTTCTTGCTAATAAATTTCTTGAGGTTGCTGCATGAATCGAGAAACCATACTTACCGAAAAATAGATATTTGATGTACTTTGAGTTAAATATATCAAACTACCAATGAGCCGACGATAAAGAGTAGCATCAACCAGTGGAGTGGTACAATCAACAATTAACTTTACACCAGATTGAAATGGTGTAGGAGCAGGTTTACAATCACACATATGGAAACGAGCCAATAAATCTATCACATACTTAGTCTGAGAGAGAAAAATACCATCAAACATATGCCAGATTTGAAGACCCGAGAAATAATGGAATGTACTAAGATTTGTCATCTCAAATTGCTTCTAAAGAGCAATTTTCATATCTTGAATTAATACAAGCTGGCTGCCAGTGATAATTAGATCATCCACATATAAAAAAATAATGAGGACATTATCACCAAAGTTATTAACATATAGATTTGGATCAGATCAACAATGCTTAAAACCATTATTCAAGAAATATGCATCAATTTTATCATACCAAGGCCTAGATGCTTGTTTGAGACCATATAAATATTTGTGTAATTTGCATACTAAACTTGAGGATTCAGTGGAAATAAAACCAGGAGGTTGTTTCATATAAATTTATTTAGTAAGATCACCATTTAAAAAGGCACTTTTAACATCCATTTGATGAATTTCCCACTTATAAGATGCAACAAGTGATAAAATGGTTCTTATTATGTTCATTTTAGCAACAAGAGAAAAATCTTCATTATAATCAATACCTTCGAGTTGATTAAAACCTTTTACAACAGACCTAGCTTTATGCTTTTCGATCTGTCCTTCTGTAAGGAACTTAGTTTTATAAACCCATTTACAACCAACTAAATTCTTTCCTAAAGGAAGAGGAACAAGAGACCAAGTCTTGTTTCTTAAAAGAGATTCATATTCAAAAAACATAGCTTGTTCCCAATGAGCCTTACCCTTAGCTTGAGCATAAGTAGTAGGATGATCTGTGGCCAAAACTTTGTTCATAAGAGCAAATTTAGATCCAGTTCAATGAGTGGAGGAAGGATTTCCGACCTCACTACCTACATATTCAAGAGTTTTCCGAGCCCAAACAAGGAGAGTAGAAGGAACAAGAGTCACTTCAGGAGCTTCATGAGTTTTAGGTGGAATAATTTAGGGAGAGGAAGAATCAAGATCAATAAGAGGAACAAAGCTGGAAGGAGTAACAGGTGGTATTGGTAAATTCATGGTAACATGAGATTCTACAGACTCATGTGGGGAAGAGACTTCATGAAATTGAACATCCCTTCTAATTATGACACATTGATTAGAAGGATCAAACAACCTGTAAGCCTTGGAATTCTCATCATAACCAATGAAGATACACTTGTGAGATTTGGGTTCTAATTTTTTCCATTTTTCATCAAGAATATGAGCCCAACATTCATAACCAAACACCTTAAAATTACTAATATTTGGTTTACGTCCATTCCATATTTCCTGAGGGGTAACATGCTTAACAACTTTAGTAGGAACTCTATTTAAACTAAAATTGGCACAACAAATGGCTTCAACCCAAAATTACTTATTCAGTCCTTTAGAATAAAGCATACATCTAGCCATTTCAACTAAAGTTCTGTTTTTCCTTTCAACAACACCATTTTGTTGAGGTGTGTAAGGAACAACCTTTTGATGTTGAATACCATTTTTAGATAAATATGCATCAAATTATTGCTTAACAAATTCCCCCCCATTATACGATCGCAAGGTTTTAATACTCTTACCAAATGCATTTTCAACCATGGATTTAAATTCTTGAAATTTTACAAATGTTTCACTTTTATTTTTCAAAAAATAAACCCAAAATTTCTACTAAAGTTATCGATAAAGGTAAGAAAATAAACTTCATGAGATATTGAAGGAAATTCAAGAGGACCACATATATCACTATGAATTAATTGCAAAGGTTCTTTAGCATGCCAATCTTTATCTTTATCGAACGTTTCTGTATGACGTTTACCAAGAACAAACCCTTCATAAACACGAGTAGTAGAAGAAATATTAGGCAAAACATGAACCATTTTAGTTAACATTTTCATTTTACCATAATTCAAGTGACCCAATATTTCATGCCATAATTGAATTAGTTCATCAACATGAGCAACATAGGAATAAAAGGGTTGTCTCTTAGTTGAATTAAAAGCAACAAATTTATATAAAACAATTGTATGATTAACATGACTAGAAGAGACTACTTTGTAATTTCGGTTGATATCTTTAAGAACATATTTATTAGGCAAAGCTTCAAATTTAAAACCTTTTTGACATGCACGATAAATAGAAAGTAAGTTGATGGGCATGTTTTGAACATGAAAAACATCTTCCAATTGACCATTGGCTAATATTACCAGAACCAATTAGAGAAAGTTGTTTACCATCCATAAAAGAAACTTTCTGAGATAAGTGCTTATTAGTGTCATAAGATGTAAATAAAGAAGCATTACCAATCATATGTTTAGAAGCACCATAATCCATTATCCATTCCACATTAGAAAAAGAATTGCTAGACGAAACAATAGATGCTCATAAAGGTACTTGAGATTCATTAGAAATTTTCTTGTTAGCTTTAGCCATTAAACATTTCACTTTAAAGCAATTCTTTTTAGGATGGTTGGTTTTACCACAATGCTTACAAGGATCATACCCTTTCTTCCTCTTACTAGTTTCATGATGTGCACGAGAATAATGAACATTAGTATTAGTATGATTAGAAGTGTGTGAATAATAACCTTTAGCATTATTAAAACTTTTCTTAGGATTCTTATTATGTGCCATAAGAGCTTATTAGGTGAGACTTGTCCTGAAACAATCAACCTTTATTTCTCATTTATAACCCTTTACAGAAATCATCAAAAGTAGGTTTCATGGTACTTTGAGACAATTCAAGAGCCCTATTCCTAGTTTGGATGAACATGTCAAAACAAGATGGAAATTTTTGTTCTACAAGAATGATAACAGAAATGTTTGTCTTGTAATCTTTACCACAATTATTAAACGTTTCATTTAAGTTTTTCAATTCACAAGATATAATTCTATTCTATCAAAAATAGTAGGATCTAGCTCATGAATATTCTTTTCAGGGTAATACGTAGAAACATCATCAGATCTATCAAATAAATAAGCAAGAATTATCCATACCTCAACTGGACGGTCTTCTGCCTCAATACTCACTTGAAGACTATCTGAAACCATTTGACCAATGAGACCTCTTGCTTGATCACACTTTTCTTCCCATTTAATCAAGGCTTGAGCATCTGTAGGTTTCTTGTGTTCACCATTAACCAACCTCCATAGATTCTTACTCCTGAGAACATCAATCATTTTCCTTTTCCATGCAAGATAGTTATAACTGACAAGTTCAGGAACAAAAGCTACTTCTAAAGTCATAATGAAATAAATTTTGACAAGAAATATAAACCCAAATGCAAGAAATGGCAAGAGAAAAAGTGGATAGAAAACTATAATTTTTTTAGTTCGTTCTACCGTCACCAAAAAACTTGAAAAAACTATCAATCTTAAATCAACGATAATTTTCTTCTGGTACTCCATTTGAGCTAACTTTGTTTTTTGAAATTGGGTAGCTTGGCAAGAGGAACCCAAATATCTACTATGTTCTCGAAAATTCTGCATAGAAGGTAACAAATCTGACAAGAAACATTGCATGTCAAAACAAAAAACACTCAATAATGTTCCAAATGGTTATTATAACCAGTTTTCGGAAATGGTGCAACCACTCTGCATCCATTTATGTAGCTGAAATTCTGATCTGAACCCTCGGTCGACCAATCTTCTGCCCTGCAAAAAAGGACCAAAAAAATGGACGAAAATCACGATCTTACAATCGGAAGATAGATCTCCTTGAGGAGAATCCAATAACCATATAGATCTTATAGAAAAATAATCAAGAGCCCCTTGAAAAACAAAACTGCAAAAAACTACATAACAAAGTTAGGGTTATGAGAAAAAAACTCAAAAATGTAGAATCATGCCCAAATCTGAAGAGAAGCTTAATGGTGACCAAATAGAAAGAAAATCTGCAAAAAATAATGAGTTCCCAAGTAACAAAAAATGAAGATACACGTTGATGGTTAAATTCAAAGAAGCTGCTAGATCATAGTAATCATGGCTCTGATACCATGTTAGAATATTAGATCTACTAAACTAGATATCTATCTAAGAAACTAACAATATATCAACATGTAAATAAGAATAGAAAGAGAAGAAGGAAAAAGAATACAACATATATACGTGGTTCACCTAGTTGGTCTACATCCACGGGAAGGTTGTCTTCCATTATCTCTAGAAATCTCCTACAATCTTACAAAGAGAGCAACTACAAATTAAACTCGATACAAATGGCAGTATACTGTGAGCACAATATAAGATGTGATGGTATCACAAAATGGTATATCTCTTAAGAGTCTCCCTTGACACTATTATATAGCCAGAGATGTGGAGAATTACTCTCACATATTAAATGTGGGATAATATAATTCTCCAAAATAACACCTCTTTATATAATAAATGGATACAAGAGTATAATATGCCATATTAAATATGTGATATAGTGTATTACTATTTTACATAAGATTGTGTACAACTTCTGACATAATACAAAGAAATTATTACCTTCCAAGGAATATAATATATTCCAACACCTTTAGGCCTAAATGCCCCTCAAAATTTCAACTATCTCTTGCAAGTTCTTGTGGAAATTGGGTTTTTTCATGTGAAAACAAATAAATACTTGAGTTATGGAGGAACCAAATTATATTGTTCAAGAAATGAAAGACGTCGCCTACCCCCATCCATGGATCTTCTCCAATTCTAATTTTTGATAAATTATCAACCTTTTAGACTATTCGATGACCAATTAGAGGGAAGGAGGCTATCATAACTTTCCACACATATGAAACAATTTTAGAATATTTTCAAGGCAACATTTACTAGTCTTTCATAGATAAACCATTCAAATATTTGGATCTCATAACTCTGCCCCATAACATAATTTTGCATGAGATGTTATAGACTTATAACCACAAAGATTGAGAGAAACTAAATTTGTTTTTTAGGCCCAAACCCACCCCAATTTGTTGGCATCACTATACTAGTCGACTTCACTAAAGGAATTCCTTTAGACACTTGATTTCTAGACCATAAGAAACGAAAACTAGACTTCCTTAGCTTGGAGAGAATATATTTAGGAACAATTGTAATAAAGATCCAAAAGATTGGAATACTTTATAATATTGATTTTATCAAAATGAAGTGCCCCAGTTTTGATAACATTATGTTCACCCAAGGATAAATTCATGCCTCAAACTTCTTAAATAACCACAACCAATCCACAATTTTATATGAGTTAGGTTTGTAGTAAAAGTCTAATTAGTTTAGACCGTCATCCAAATCCTTACAAGGATAAGACAACCAATTTTGCAATTGAACTAGAGAATACTCTAAGAGATTACATGAGAGTAAACACAACTTACTTTCATTTAATTCCATACTTGCACTTTTTTTATAGCTCCAATATCTTGTATAGATTTTTGGATTCATTAGTAGACTCAACTTTGAGAAGAAACACATCATCCAAAAAAAGAAAAAGGGACATGAATTATGATGATTAGACCTTGACACCCATGAGGTCCTATTTTGCACTTTATTTCACCATTAATATACTTAAACCTTATAGCCACTAAGATAAATAGGAAGGGTGATAGGCAATACCCTTGTCAACTCCCTTAGGATGTGTGAAAAAACTTGGAAGGAGAACCATTAATTAACTGAATGAAAGGGACTGACTATACACATCCCATGATCCATCAACCTCAAATAAGTCAAATTAACCTTGTAATAAGCCTTTGATAGGTTTATCTAAAGCACCATAGGCAGGATATTCGATAGCATGATTGAATGCATAACTTCCTAAGCAAGATCCATTACGTCAGGGATTTGACACTAATGGAGGAAGCCAAATTATCCTTCCAAAATAACATTACTTAAAACAGGATTACACCTTAAGGTTATTTCCTTTGAGACCAATTTATATGTGTATTTGCAATGGTAAATATGATGATAGTCATTGAAAGAAGAAGTGTTGTGTTTTTTTGGGAATAAGTGCTATGAAGGTTGAGTTTAGGACACCTACCATCTTCCTAGGTTGTTGAGACTCCTTAACATCCTTGAGAATATCCTCCCTATTAAAATCATATAAGGCCACATAAAATTCCACCAAATGACTATCTAGACCTAGAATCTTTCATCTTTTGAGTGAGAAGAGAGTACTTCTTATTACTTCAGAAGTTTTAGCTTCCAAGCTAGTATTCATCTCTTTGATGATAGAATGGGGAATCTGTTGAAAAATCTAGGGCAAAGTAGTGTAGTGTGATTCTTCATTACTTGATAACACTTTGTGGAGTATTTTTACTTTTCCTTATTATTATCTTATTATTCTTCTTCTTATTATTAGTTCACATGTGTGTACTTCATCAAACTACTACCAAAACATAAAAACAAGAACACAAGATGTTGGCTCTCTGCGAGGGCCAAAACCTCTCTTCTCTTGAGAGGAAAACCATTTAGTGAATTTCTCTTATTGAAGCTTCTATTGATCAATTCCAAACAATAGACACTTGACAAGAGTATCCTCCAAGCAAAAGTCAATTCCTTTCTTCTTTTTGCACCTTTTTCCCCGACACTTCTTCTAGCACTCCGTTCCCTGAAACTTCTTCTGGCACTTTGTTTCCCAACACTTCATCTTTCTTCGATATTTGTCTACGAATATTTCTTGCTCATGTGAGCCTCTTAGATGAGGTGTTCCTCTTCTATCCCCTTGTCAATTAGACTTCTTCTTTGACCAATCGTGATCTTTCTTGAGATATGACTGTATGGCTGTGTTGTTGTTCTGCTGCCCTAGTTTCAGGCATGTGTGGGGATTAATGGTGTTATATACCCTTCTCTCCTTTGCTTGAGTGTCTTTCTTCTATGCTGGAGTAGGAGGCCTTATAGGAATATTTTTAACCCCAAACGAAGATATATTACTTTATATGGATTGTTGTTGTCCTAGCTGCAGGGACAACCCTCTATTTTCCTTGCACGTGTGACTACAACATCCCTAGAACAAACCTCTTGACTTTGGTGGTATACCCTTCTTCTTTGTTTCCCTTGGAGATCCTCTTCCTTAATTCTTTCTTTCCTTTTACCTTCATATATTTCAAAGCTCATTGAGTGTCTTTTATTGGTGTGGAAAACCTATATAAATAGAGGATTGTCCCTTCATTTAGGCCGATTAGTCAACTATTTGTAGGCCGGCTTGAAGAGTAGAATTCAGATGGTTTATTTGGTGGTATTGCATGCTTGAAGGAGTTATTGATGGTGCCTTAGCATAGGAGGAGTCTTGACTTTTCTTGGAGGTATTCTCTTGACTTTAATACATATTTATACAAGGTGTAACACGCCATTAAGTTCTTCAACCTTTTTCTTTTGACTATTTGACTCACCTATAACATTTTAACTAGTGCTAGACCTATTTCAATGAGCAAGAAACTCATTGACATATATCATAAAAATAATATTTCTTTTATTTAATAAATACAAATATCAAAAGTACATTTATGAAGACCGAACCTAGTTACATTTTCTTCAACACTAGCTCTTAATTAGGGAGGTAATCATACAACATTACAAGGTGTTTGGCCATTATCAATCTTGAAGAATTCACATAAGAGCATCTATCCATCTATTATGGCATCATATCCATCAACATTGTCATAGTGCAAGGTCTTGACTAACAGCTCCATCTCTCTATGAGACCATGAGCTACAATGTTGGTGAGACCAATGATTTATAGACACTTTCATCATTATCCTTTGAAATCCATCTATTATGGCATCATATCCATCAACATTGTCATAGTGCAAGGTCTTGACTAACATCTCCATCTCTCTAAGAGACCATGAGCTACAATGTTGGTGAGACCAATGATTTATAGACACTTTCATCATTATCTCTCAAGGTACATACCCACTCGGGTGTTCTCTGAGTATGACCTTATAGGACTATTATTATCTTGGGTTCCCAACCCTCAATGAATATTGGTCCTCTTGCCTACTTTTATCTTGGATGTCCTACACATACTCAAATATTATTGAATGCCAGATGATTACCTAAACCTCCCATTATTTCTTCCCAAGTGAAGACAATAATGTTGTGTCTATGTTGTGTCTACATTTCCATTCATGGCCTTCATCTAGACTTATGGTTTTTAGCCTTGGTCTAGTGCATGACCCATGAAATGGAAAACACAATTGCCACTCCTTTGTAATTAGGGTTGATCCAAAAAATTCCTCTTGATTAGGGACCTATCAAAGCTCCCTCTTAACTAGGGACTTTTTCATTCATCAACAACTTCTTCTTCGTGAGTCCTTTAGTTGCTTAATCTCCTTCTTTTCTTTGATGTCATGAATTTTTTGTTCAAACTTCTTCTAGGTAGGGAATCATCAATCGAACACTTTCTTTCCTGGTTTGTCATGTCATTGTTTCCTTCGTGGAAAGTGGATTTCTCGTCATTCATCAAGGTTTTTGTCATCTTGGCTACTCCTTTTTCATCTTGTCCATGCTTCAGAATACTCTTCTCATGGATGCTTCGTTATACTTTCTTGTTTACATGCTTCTACCTAGTAGCCCATAATGACTTCATCCCTACATTGTTTCAATTTTGCTTTTTGCTGGATGGTTTCTTCCTCATGACATCTTTGTAGAGTAGAATTTGTTATCTACATCTTTTATATCTCCAAGGACTTCATAGGTGTCAAGGGTTTTTCCTTTTTCAGAGTGGCCTTGCCTTCTTTTGGTAGATATCTTCAAAGTATCTTGTCAGATAGTGATTGTCGATGATCATGGTGTTCTTCCACATGCTTGATCTCTTTCTTCATTTTATTCTTCTTAGATAGATAGGTCAACCATCTTATGCTTCTTGTGAGAGCATTTCTTCATTGCTTGCTTCCTAGACTAGTCACCATTTCTTCTTGCTTTGTAGTCAACAATATTATACTCCTTATGTGAGCATATTCTTTTGTTGACCTTCATTGCATTGTAGTACATGCCTTTCAACATGTTCTTGGTGAAAGAGATTCTTTCATACTTGATCATGTTATAGAACTATTACCATGACTCAATAATATACAAATGATAAAATAATAAACTTTGATGCATACATACCTCATCTTGATTCTCCTTTGATCATCATTAGGGGAATTTTGAGGTCTAAAATGGGCCTCCTAAGAAAAATGTATAGCAAAACTTCATAAGAACCAATAGGATTCAAGATGATGATGTCAACCATGGAGGATGATTCACCATTTTTGGAGTAAAAAAGTAAAAGGAATAAATATAATAAAATAATAAAACTACTTTTTCAACTCGTATTTTCAACTCATCTCCCTAAAGTTTTACTCAAAATTTGAGCAGGAGTACTCGTTGGAAGAAAAAAATGATTCCTCGTCTAAGGCGTACTCATGTTGCATACTTTCGATGGACCCTAATTCATGAAAACTGAGAAATACATGAAAAAACGTGATTGCAATCACATGTTTCATGTATTTCTCATTTTTTGTAGGAAGTTCCATCAAAAGTATGCAACATGGGTACTCCTTGGATGAGGAATCAAATTATGCATCCAGCAAGTTTTGTCACTCTAAATTTGAGTAAACCCATAGGAAGATAAGTTGAATATACGAGTTGAAAAAATAGTTTTTCTTTTTTCCCTCTAAAATATGATGATGCAATCTAATCTTATTTTATTATTTCCACTATTATTTTATAATTTCCTTAGGAGGCCCATTTTAGACCTCAAAATTCCCCTAATGATTAGCTTCACTTTGTTGTCCTTGGTGTGGCACTTCTTCCTTCATTTGATCTTTCCTGCATATCATTCTTTTCTTGAATCCCATGAATGAGATTCCCAATGATACAATTTCTTTGGTTCATGAACCTTCTTTTGAAGATTCCACCATAGGATCTTAAATACCCTTGCCTTGCAAATGTTTCCTTTCTTTTGATGATGGAGGTATTCTAAGATTCTTAATCATGATCAATTTTTGTTTCATCATGGATGAGGTCCTATACTAGGTATGCTTCTTCTACATGAATATGTTGCGCTATATCTGTCATGCCCCTGTATTCTAGGAGATATTTCTATCCATGCATTTTTTTATTCTCATTATAAATGATACATCTTCAAGAGTATATAGAACTCTATGTACATCATGCTTCTATATTCTAGAGGATGTTTTTATGAAATATTCCTACATGCTCCTATACTACTCAAAAATTTGAAAGAAAACTTGAAGTAAAGAGTTTGACCTAGTCATAGTAGAGATCTGGGGGATCTTTCTTCTTTTGCTTATTTCCTTCTTCTTTCACCTCTTGAGTTATGTGAGCTTCTTCCCTCTTTCTTTTTTTGTTGTTGTCCTTCTTAATCTTAGTACAATTCCTTTTGTAGTGTCCATATTCATGGCATCCAAAAGATTGGATTTCGAACATGTATTTGTTGTTTGTTCTTCGTGGACCAAATTTTCCAAATTTCCCCTTTCTCTTGGCCACGGTAGAAAATGCTTGCTCCTTTGATTACACATCTCCTTTTTCTTTGAGTCTGGTTTCCTTTGTCCTGCAGAGAGACCACATTTCACTGAGAGTGGTTGCTTCCTTCTTGGAATATATACTTGATGTGTAGTTTCCCCAATCCTCATGTAGAGCATTGAGTACTAAAATTGTCACCTCTCTGTCATACATGAATTCCCCGAGCTATTGAAGTTGATCTCTCATTTCATATATTTTCATGAAGTAGGGAGTTATTCCTTCCATTGTTATCTTCATCTTATATAATTCATTCCTCAGAGATATTACTTCTCTAGT
Organism: Pinus taeda; assembly: GCA_000404065.3. Lineage (NCBI taxonomy): Eukaryota > Viridiplantae > Streptophyta > Pinopsida > Pinales > Pinaceae > Pinus > Pinus taeda. Next base: position 119,499 of record APFE030005580.1, read on the forward strand.
TATGGATACTGAAAATATCTCTACTAGCTTGTAATAACTTTCTTTTGAAGTTTCAAACTTGGATAGATAAGAAATGAGAGAGTCTTTGATTGATTCTATCAGAATCCTTTGAGCTCTTGTCTCATCCTTATTGTACTTAGCTAAGTCTTGAGTTTGTTCCTTAGCAAGGATAGTGATATTCCCTTTGACATGTTCTAGGAGTACATTCTCCTTGAGAAGTAGATCAGTCCTTTTCTTCCATGCACAAAATTTAGTGTTACCTACCAATTTTATTGCTTTCCTTGCAAAAAGACATTGATGTATATTCAGAAGGGGACATGTACTTACTTGATATATTTTGAGATGTAGTTGATTTGCTTCATCTTTGGAGACTTGATGGCTTGCATTCCTTGGATCTTTATGTTCTTCAAGTTTCCTTCTCCAAGTGGACTTGCTTGATGATGAGATTTTCTTGAAGATTTGTAGCTTGATGTAGGTCCTGCTTCAATATGCTCTTCTTTGTAGTTGCCTTTATGTGAGGCTCTTCTTCTAGCTTTGTAGAACTTCTTGATGAATGATGGAATGTAGACCCTTCCTGTCCTTGAAGTGATTGAGACTTACAGGCTTGATGCTCCAACTTTGTAAATTCTTCTACTTGATGAGTGTTCTTGAGTTTCCCTTTCCTTGATGTGTGACCTTATCTCTGATACCATGTTGAAGAATCTAGGGAAAAGTAGTGTAGTGTGATTCTTCATTACTTGATAACAATTTGTGGAGTACTTTTACTTTTCCATGTTAGCTTATTCTTCTTCTTCTTCTTCTTAGTGCATATGGGTGTACTTCATCAAATTGCTACCAAAACATAAAAACAAGAACACAAGATGTTGGCTTTCTGCTAGGGCCAAAACCTCTCTTCTCTTGAGAGGAAAACCCTTTAGTGAATTTCTCTTATTGAAGCTTCTATTGATCAATGCCAAACCCTATTCCCTTGACAAGAGTATCCTTCAGGCACAAGTCAAGTCCTTCCTTATTTATGCACCTTGTTCCCTGGCACTTCTTCTGGCACTTTGTTCCCAAACACTAATTTTGACACTTTGTTTCCCATCACTTCGTCTTTATTCGATCCTTGTATAGAAATAGTTCTTGTTCATGTGAGCCTCTTAGATGAGTTGTTACTCTTTTATCCCCTTCTCAAGTATACTTCTTCTTTGACCAACCGAGATCCTTCTTGAGATATGAGTTTATGACTGTGCTGCTGCCCTAATTTCTCGCATGTGTGGGAGGATTACTAGGTGTTATATTCCCTTCTCTCCTTCGCTTGAGTGTATTTCTTCTACAATGGAGTAGGAGGCCTTGTAGGCCTCATTTTAACCCCAAATGAAGATGGATGAGTTTATATGGATTGTTGTTGTCCTAGCTGTAGGGACAACCCTCTATTTTCCTTGCATGTGTGACTACAACAGCCCTAGAAAATACTTCTTGACTTCGGTGGTATACCATTGTTCTTCGGTTCCCTTCGAGACCCTCTTCCTTCATTATTTCTATCCTTTTCCCTTTGCGGATTTCAAAGCTAATTGAGTGTGTTGTATTGGAGTGGAAAAACTCTATAAATAGAGGAATGTCCCTTAATTTAGGCCGACTAGAAGGCTGACTAGTCAACTGTTTGCAAGCTAAATTGAAGAGTAGAATTTAGATGGTTTCTTTGGTGGTATTGCATGATTGAATGGTGCCTTAGCATAGGAGGAGAGTTGACTTTTCTTGGAGGTATTCTCTTGACTTTAATACATATTTATACAAGGTGTAACATTCCCCTTAAGGTCTTGAACATTTTTATTTTGACTACTTGACTCAACTATAGCTCTTTAGCTAGTGATAGATCTATTTAAATGATAAAGAAACTCATTGACATATATCATAAAAATAATATTTCTTTTCTTGAATAAATACAAATATCAAAAGTACATTTATGAAGACCAAACCTAGTTACATTTCTTTCAACAGAATCATATATAATTTCTAAAATTACCTGAAGAGGACAACCTCGAGGTTCTTGGATTAAAGAACTGACCCTACATTGGTTTTTTCCTTAAAGGATCTCACCATTCCACCTTTAGTATTATGAATCTCCCAAACGTGTTTTATTTTCTTTCAATAATTTGCAGATTGGTGAAAGAATTTTGAGTTACTATCCTTTTCTTGGATCTAGAGAGCTTAGCCTTATAACTTCAAAATGACTTCCTTCTTTAAGAGATTTGAGTGTAGATAAAATAGATATGTCTTGTTTATAAAATATACTCGATTAATTTCCTTTGAAGAAATATTTTATTTTTTGTTCAGTCTCTCTTAAATGAGGTCAAAATTTATTATGTACTCTTTAAATCTATATTTTTGATTTTTTATTCTCTTAATATCATTAATGAATTGTTGCATGGAGGGGTATTTTGGGCTAAGGTGCACCAAATTCTCCCCAATTTTCTTAATGCACTCTTCTTCCATAAACCATAGGAGATTGAGTTTAAGAGGAGCAACTAGCTTTGTATATTCTTTTTCCATTTCAAAGATAATTGGAAAGTGATGTGAAAGTCTTCCATAAGCTACAAAATATTTAAGAGAAAAGGAGCTCCCAAGTAAAGACCTTAATACCATAAATTGATCCAATCTCTTAGATATGGTTTCCTCATTTTTATGAAAATTCCTCTAGTTAGGAGCTATATTAATAGGATCCATATTAACCAAATTATGAACTTCAAAGAGATGTTTAAAGAAATCCTTTAATAGGTCATACTTAAGAAGAAACCCCATACTTTTCTTAGAGAAATAATTAGTTTCAAATATTAGCTTAAAATAATGAAATCATAATCTAAAACAGCTGACTCCGCCATTGACTCCCAGAAGGGACTTGTATCCCATAGGGTCCACAAAGATTAATGACCTTTAAGGATATATTTACTTGACCTCCAACATAACCAATATGCATGAGTTCAAAGTGGTAGAGGAGATATCTTGAAAATAAGGGCTCTAAATAGTTTCCAAGCTCATTGAGAGACCATCAAAATCCACAATATGGAAAGACCGCCATTTTATTTAAGGTTCTAAATAAACTTGTTCTTTTGAAGTTGTAGACATAATTTCTTGGATTAGAATGATATTGAGCTTTTGTGCTCTAATGAGACTTTTGAGGGCTTGCAATCATTAGATAAATTTTGAGGTAAAAAATGGGCCTCAAAACAAAAATGTACAAAAGAAATACACTGTATAAGAACCAATAGGATTAAATATGATGATGTCAACCATGTGGGATGATTCACCATTTTTGGAGTAAAAGGGTAAAAAAAAATAAAAAAAAAATACTTTTTCAACTCATATTTTTATCCCTACAAGTTTACTCAAATTTCAAGCAAGATATCTCATTAGATGTATAATTTAATTTTGCATCCAAAGAATACCCATGTTGCATACTTTTGATAGATTCTACTACACAAAAAATGTGAAATAAATGAAAAAATGTTATTGCAATCATTTTCATGTATTTCACATTTTTTGTGTAGTAAGGTCCATCAAAAGTATGCAACATGGGTACTCCTTGGATCAAAAATTAATATCTACATCCAACAAGTGCTCCCACTTGAAATTTAAGTAAAATCATGTGGAGGTAAGTTGAAAATATGAGTTGAAAATGAAGTTTTTTCTTTTTTCCCTCCAAAACTTGATGAATTAATATAATATTATTTTATTATTTCGAATATTATTTTATAATATTCTTTAGGAGGCCCATTGTAGGCCTCAAAATTTCTCTAATGTTGGGCAGCCCAAACCATTTTGGCATTAAAGGACATACACTTCATGAGGTAACATAGTAGTGGTATTTCCCTACTTTAAAGGCCCTATGGATGGTTTCCTGCTTTCCTTTTTTGATGTCCAAAACTACCTTAGGTTGGGATTTCAATAGTTTGGATTTTCTCCCCATAATAAAAATTGGAACAAAATCCATGGCCAAATCCCCCAAAGAAGGAGCACTTTTGATAATTTGGCTCTAGAGGAAAGTTCATATCCCTTCTTGGAAGAAGAAATCAAAGAAGATATATCATGAGTTAATAAAGGATGACATATTTTCACCTTCAGAGTCTCCCTGCATCATTTTTCCTACAATCTCTAGGAGTATGATAAAAAAACCCTAACTCCAAACAAGGTGAAAGGGGAAGAGAGGAAGCCAACGATTAAATGAATGACCTTAGATCTACTATAAAATGAAATACAACTAGATCATACACAACCAATATAATGACAAATGAGTGTCCTCATTATTTAAAGGAGCCACTTGATGATCCATTAGATTTAATGCAGAATTGGGAAGAGAAACTAAATCCTTACTAGAGGATTAATTGGGAGCCTTGGAAGAAGGAGGAGCCCTTTTGCCATATATTGGGTAATTCACTTGCATTTCCCCACTTAAAGGCTTAAAAAATTCCCCTATCTCAGAACTAGTGTAGGACCTTCAAAATATTTGATCTAGAATTGGTTGTTGTCACCTTTTTAACCGAAATTTTCTTCTTGAAATGGATATGTAGTGAATCCTTTCCACATAAACCCTATAAATTCTTAACCTCATTGTTGAGAAACGTAACTAGTATTGGTATTCATAATTGTATTTGAGTCATGATGTAATGTATTTTTGAAAAAGAAAGAAAATAAAATTCATTATAAGAGAAAAATTATTTATAAGCATGGGTTTCATGCTTCATTTACTTTATTTCTAGGTAAAAACACCCATTGTGTGCTTCTAAGTTTATGTATTGAGTCATTTTCCATGTCATATTGTCATAGACCCTTATTGGGCTCATTGTACCAAAGAAGAAAATTATCTTTTATGTAAATAGTGTATTTTATACCTCCTCCACCAAGTTAGCCTGCCCTCCATTCCAGTCGGCCTCATTAGGAGAACTTGACCACACAGAAGGACTATAAATAGCAGTGCTACTCAACCTATTTGGATATCTAAGATAACAAGTTTGATCGGTAGTTGCATGTGGAAGAAACAAGTGTGAATTACCTAGAAAAGAAGGAGAAAACCCTAGTGAAGAAGGAGACACTTGTCAAGAAAAAGTAAGCCAAAATTATCTATTTTCTTCCAAATGTGAAAGTTTTTGGGTTGTTGCAAGAGGGCGGAAGTTGCAAGTTGTAGTAGGGCAAAAATTATGAAATTGTAAGGCTGAAAATCTGATTTGTTGCAAGATTTAAGTGGTTTGACTAAAGTTGACTTTTGAAGTTTATCTAATCATCTTGGGAGGCTGAATTGGTGGATTTGAGGAGGTCTTTTGGTTTGGTCAAAGGTATTATTTATCTCATTTGATTTGGTTCTAAAGGAAGATAATAGAAGTTTTTGGGTTTTTCCCTAGAAGAGGGGCTTTAGCCCTAGACGAGAGCTTAGATCTTGTGTCTCTGTTTTTCTGATCTTTACGTACTTATGTCTTTCGTAGTTGCTTGATGATAAGAATATAAAAGAAGATAATAAGAATTCAAAGATAATCACAATTAACTATCAAGATAATAAATATTTTTTCCTTTTTGAATTTTTAACATGATATGAGAGCGAAGGTAAAGAAAAAGAAGGAAAAATGTAGCTAGAAGGTCAATAAGAAAGGATTCAAGAATAGTTTTCAAGGAAAACCATAAGGAGAAGAAAATTCCATTTGATAGAAGAAAGGATGTCTTGAAAGGTAACTAAAGATAACTAGTCTTCATCAACTACGTACATCTATGGCTTCTTCAATGAAATACGAGAACAAGCTTCAAGGAGCATCTAACTATAGAGCATGGAAAACAAGGATGTCCCTCATCCTCACAAAGAATATAATATTAGATTTTGTACTATGAAAAGTCAACGAACCTTCAAATGATGTAGGAAAGGAGAAATACAAGGAAACTGATATTGTTTCCATGAAGTTAATTGTGTATGGATTCAAGGGCAACATGATTCCTTACGTATCTACTCTATATTATTCAACAAAGATGTATGATGTTCTCTCAAGGTTGTTCACAATCATGAATATTGGGAAAGTAGCTAATCTAAATAATGAAATTCAAACAATTATGATGATAAAATATGACACAATGTTTTCCTATTTTGTAATAATTTCTTGTATAAAGGATGAACTTCAAGAAATTGTTGAGATAGTCCCCAAAAAGGAACTTGTGATTGCTTCCCTTCAAGGACTATCAAAATCATAGAATTCATTAGCAGTAGGAGTTAGTAGTTGGAATAACTCTCCATCATTCAAAGAAGTGTGGTCTGCATGTATATAAGAAGAAGCTCATATTTCCTTGGTAGAAGGTAAACAAGAAAATGAAGAGAATGCTACAAATTCCTATTTTTCTCATGTGAAGAAGAAAGGAGGAAACACAAAGTTCAAGGGGCCAAAGAAGAAGATTGATCTATCTAAAATAGAATGTTACACTTTTCATAAGATGGGACACTACAAGAGTCAATGTGCCAATAATACTAAGAACAAGAAGAGAGAAAGGTACCAAGCGAATATTGATACTAATGAAAATCCTCAAAAGCAGTAAAAGAATGAGGACCCCGAGGTTAAAGACTTATTTTATTAAGTCTTGTATATCCTCCACTTATAGTTTATGATACTTTTTTTTAGTTCTTATAGAATTATTATTATTATTAGTATTATTTTTTTTTAAAATTTTTATTTTATTTTTATTTTTAATTTTATTTTATTTTTTATTTTATTTATTTTTAATTTTTATGTTTGTCTCTAGGATCAATTTTTGATTCTAGGGTTTATAGATTTAATATTTTTTGTTCTTGAATTGTTTTGATGAAAAGGAATCCCTCACAAGACTAGGTTAATTTAAGATAAGATGGATATTTCCCACCTTTTTCACAAAATATACTAGTATCTTGTTCTTTATTCATTTTCACTATTGAATCCCTCTATTTGTTTAAGTTTCAATTGTGCTTGTTTATAATCCTCTCTCTTGTGTTTAACTTGAAAGGAAAGTTTGTAGGAATATCTTAAAGTCAAGAGGGAGCTTGCAATAAGAATTATGGCTAGGTTTAGTGGGAGACTCCAAAATAAGTGAGAACCTTTGTTGCAAAGGGAGACCTTCAAACAAGGTTTGTAAAAGAAGCAACTCAAGTTATGATTAATACTACAAAGATTTGTTGCAAATATTATTAATATAATAAGATATGATCATTTTTGTATTTAAAGTTATATTACTATGTCTCTCATGTCTAGGGTTTTGAATCATTAAGATTATTATTTTGGTTGATTAAATCTTTTAATTAAATTAACCCTTATCATATTATCTATCTTTTGTTCACCTTGATAAAACCATAACCCTTAGGGTTCACTGTAAAACCCTAACTAGTTACTCTTTTACAAACCCATCATTATGAAGCTTACAACCTCAAACATTAGAGGGCTAGGGAGCAAAAGAAAACAAAGAAATATTAGTAACAAAATAAAAGAAGGAAAACCAGATATGGTGTTTATACAGGAAACAAAATACTTAGTAGATAAAATTAGAGAAATGCGTAGCAAATGGCTTATTAAGTATGAGTACCTAGAAGTCAAAGAAAATAATTCAGCTCGAGGTATTCTCACTCTATGGAATCCTCAGAAATTTGGAATCCTGGATGCTGAGGCATCTATAAACCACCTTCCAATAGTTATCCAACCTTTGGGGGACAAGGATTGTTACATGATCACAAATGTCTATGGTCCTCAACTTATGGAAGACAAACTCAGGCTCCTCACCTCTCTAGAGGAGCTGAGAGAGAGATACCTTGCAATGCTCTGGATTCTGGAGGGGAATTTAATGTGATTAGATCTCTAAAAAAGAAAAAAGGAGGAACCAGAACACTTGGTAGAGACTCAATAGCCTTCCAGAACTTCCTTAACAATATGATACTAGTGGATATGGATACAATAAATGGCATCTTCACTTGGAACAACAAGAGAGGAGGAACTTCCCAAGTAGCCTCAAGATTAGATAGATTCATAATCTTGGAGGATCTCCTTCTCACTGGTCGTATCATGAAAGATTTCATCCTCCCTTTCAAAGGCTCAGACCACTAACCCATCCAGCTAGAAGATTCCTTTATTGGAACCCTAAGGAACAAACCTTTCAGGTTCGAAAATTTCTGGCTTACTCACCTTGATTTCAACAGTAACATTGGAAATTGGTGGGCTAAAGAAATACCCACCCGAGGCACAAAAATGTTCCCCCTGCATCAGAGACTTAAACACATCAAGAGAAAGATAAAATAATGGAATAAAAATGAGTTTGGCAACATATTCAAAGCCAAAGGAGAAGTGGAAAAAAATTTACAAGAAATTAATCAAATTCTCATCACAGAAGGCTTCACTGAGGAAAGGAAAATGCAAGTGGACTCACTTCAACAAGAATGGGACAAAAAATGCCAGTAGGAGGAAATCTTCTGGAGACAGAAATCCAGAGTGCAATGGATTAAGGAAGGGGAGAGAAATACTAGGTTCTTTCACAAGTCTACCATGGAACACAGGGCACATAATAGGATCAAAAAACTTATAGATCCTCAAGGAACAAAGAAAAATACTCACAAGGAAATGGAAACTATTCTAGTTCAACATGTTCAAAGTATAGTAGAGGAGACCATGGTAGATAGATCTCAATTTACTAAAAGTTTTACTCAGCATATTCCAAAACTGGTAACCAGGGAAGACAATTATGATCTCAACAGGCTAGTGATGGAGGAAGAGGTCAATGAAGCAAACAAAGAGATGCACAAGGAAAGCTCCAGGCCCAGATGGTTTCAATGTAGACTTCTTCAAAACATGTTGGGAAACAGTCAAACATGACATTCTAGATGTGGTGGAGGACTTGAGAAAATCAAAATTAGTTCGGAGAGCGCTTAATGAATCCTTCATAGCCTTAATCCCCAAACAAGAAAAATCCATGACTCTAGATAGATTCATACCCATAGCTTTATACAATGTGGTGTAAAAAATCATTTCCAAAGTAATTGCTAACAGACTCAAACTCCTTGTTCTAACACTTGTGTTAGAGGAGTAGGCTAGATATGTGGAAGGTAGACAAATTCTCAATAATATCATTCAAGCTCACGAAGTGGTGCATTCCCTCAAGACCAATAAGCAAGTAGGTATGATAATACAACTGGACATAATGAAAGCTTATAATAAGCTAAGCTAGTTTTATATCAGGGAAGTTCTTAAAGCATATGGCTTTGACCACAACTGGATAAAATGGCTCATGGCTCTTGTTACCATTGCCAGTTCAATTCTTCTTAATGGCTCTGCATCCAGAACCTTTAGACCATCGAGAGGCCTCAAAAAAGGAGATCCTATCTACCCCTTCCTCTTCATTCTCATGATGGAAGGATTGGGTAGAGCGATCATTTCAGCCAAGGAGGAAGGAAGAATCCAGGGACTTAGACTCACTCAGAATGGGGACACATTGACCCATCAACAATTTATGGACGACACTATGCTGTAGGGCATACCCACAGTCAAGGAAGCCAAAGCTTTCAAATAAATCCTGTATGAGTTTGCAATGGCTGCTGGTACTGAGGTAAGCCTCACAAAATCAAAAGTTTTCTTTTTCAACACTGGTATTTCAATTCAACGAAATCTCTCCAGAATTCTAGGCTTTCAAAAAGAGCATCTTCCCTCAAAATATCTGGGAATACCCCTCACTAACGGACCTCTGAGCAAGGAAGTCTAGGAGTCTGTAACTAATAAATTGAAGGGCAAAGTCAGCAAGTGGACAAGTAGATCCTTGAATATAGCAGGGAGGCTAGTTCTCATAAAGGCAGTACTACAAACCATTCCAATCTACATGTTATCAACCCTTCCGGCACCAACAAGAGTCTTACAGAAAATTAGTTATATCCAAAGGGATTTTCTTTGGGGTAAAGGGGAAGAGAAAAAGAAATGGGCTTTGGTAGCTTGGGAAAATCTCTGTAAAACCAAAATCCATGGTGGTTTGGGTCTCCATGACCCGAATATTCTAAGCAAAATTTTGCGGGCAAAACTTTGGTGGAGATGGCTAAATTAAATAAGAAACCCCTAGGCTAATCTCTGGAAACAAAAATATGCAATGGATTGGCAAGAAACGGACCACATTAGAATGACAGGACACATCAAAGGTTCCCATATTTGGAACAAAAGGCGGGAGAATAGAGCCTTAGTTCAGAAACACAGTTTCTGGGAGATCAGAAATGGGAACCTTGCCTGGTTCTGGGAGGAAAACTAGCAATAGGAACACAACCTTTGTAGAGAAGGACTGGATATCATTAAAAATAACACCATTAAGAAAGGAGAGAAAAACATAAGTGACTATTGGGATCAATCAAGGGACACTGGTAAATGGAGAATTTGAAAGGTAACAAATTACAGTGAAGAGACCCTGTTGAAGACCCAAGCTCAAGTTCTGGAAGCTATTATGGAAAAGATACAAATTTTGACCTTGACCTCAAATGATCTACTAATATGGGGTAGAAACAACGAGGGCCTCTTCAACCTAAAAGAATCCAAAAGAATAGCCATGAGACTTAACTACCCAAGCCCTGATAAGACATGGAAAGACCTATGGAACAACCCACACTAGATGAAGAACAAACTGTTTAGGTGGCTGGTTCAGCACAAAAATATTCTAACTTGGGAAAATCTCAGAAAGAGAGGTTTTGCTGGTCCATCAAGATGCCAACTATGTGGAATGCAGGGAGAAACTATGGAGCACCTTCTCAACCTCTTCTCTTTCACCTCAACCTTATGGAATTGGGTAGCCTATATCTTCAAGCAGACAGACAAGAACGAAAATGATATCGCTGATACTTTAAAGAACTGGAGGAAGGACTTCTCGGACAATGAGATAGTAAACATAGCTTGGGCTCTGGTTCCAGGATTCTTGATCTGGGATGTTTGGAAAGAACGTAACAACAGGATCTTCAAAGATAAATTTGGCTCAACTCAAAGTATCATAGCACAAATCATAAAACAGCTCAAAGAAACTGTCAATGCCCTTCGAAAGCAACCTCCTGAGAAACCCCTAAGTCATTAGGATGCTCACATTCTGGAACTATTGGGACTCTAGTCACATGTCCCTTAGGTCATAAGTAAGATAGCAAAGCAAATATAAGAAGGAAAGGCTTTCTGGAAACCCCCTCCCCATGGATTTTTAAAATTCAATATAGACGGAGCCTCAAAAGGTAACCCTGGGGACGCTGGTTATGGAGGAGTCATAAGAGATGAAGAGGGCAACATAAAAGTCATCTTTCATAGTCATCTAGGGAGGGCCACTAACAATATGGCTGAACTCATGGCCATTTAGAAATGCTTAGAGATTCTAATAGAGTTCAATTTACATAATACAATCATCGAGGCTGACTTAGAATTAATAATTAATTCGATCAAGTGGCTAGGCACGGGCATTGCACCAGACAAAGTCTCAAGGCACTGGAGACTTTTGCAGGTCTATTACCAAATTCAATCACACCTAAGAATTCTAAGAACTCTTAGTTTTGTACATGTGCATAGAGATGCCAACAGAGTAGCAGACTGGCTAGCTAATGAAGGGTTGAGATGCACAAGAGACAACAAGTGCTGTTTGTGGGAGTTGGTACCCATAGGACAACTACATGAGGGCTACTACACTCTGGGCCTCACTGACAAGGAGCGTTGTCAGCACATAAAGGGGAATCTGCCAGTTGACCTTTAATTAAATGGACGATAGGGGTTTGATAGAAAGACAACCTGAGATTTGGCATATTCAGGTCTCGTAGTGGGTTACCACAGATTGCCTTCTCATTAGTTCTGCAGGGAGCTTGGATAGTGAGCAAGCAACCAAAAACATTGTGATAATCTGCTCAAAACTGCGAGGCATTAGTTCAAATGGATGATAGTAGGTGCAATGTATTCATGGTTTCCAGGTTATTAGGAGTCAAAGCAGTTTCTAGGTTTTTGGGCATCCTCAAAACACGAAGTGGTTTATTAGAAATGAACCCGATGCCACTTAGCATTCAACATGTGGCTCTTGGAGGAGAGAGAATACCACCTTCATTGGGCGGGTATTCCTCCTGCTTCTTCTCCGCACGATATTTCCCATAGCTATTGGATCATGTAGTTGCAGATCAATGGCTTAGGTTCGATGAGTAGGTTAGTGGGTCTGGGTGATCCCCAACAGACTCGAAATCTTTATTATGTGGTATCTATTCCCCCTCTTTGGGTCCACTTAAAGTTTTTTTGGGTTCACATGTTTTCGTTCCGTTTTTCCCCTCAACTGTTTGATCTTGGATCATGGTTCGAGTGGTGGAGGTAGTGTGTTTTGTTTTTTCTTAGGCCTTAGGCCTAATTCTTGAGAAATTGACTCTTTTCCCAAAGCTAGAAGTGATTGCTAAATTTTTTAGCTCTCTTCCTCTTTAGGTGTGATGTATTTTATGTAATATATTTTTATAGTGACAAGATAATAGAAGGACCGACTCTTGTTTTAGCAAAAAAATAAAATAAAACAATGAAAAAACACAAAACAAAAAAGTTAAAAAAATAAAAAAATGGTAAATTAAAATATATATAAAAACAAACATAAAATTAAAAACAGCAAAAAAAAAAAAAAAAA
>APFE030005580.1:157936-196413 GCA_000404065.3 Pinus taeda
CGTGGTCAATTTTCATGGAGGAAATGATAACACATTATGAGGATACAAAGAGAAACACCTTCTTTAGCCAATTGATAAATCTCAAACAAAATGGTTCAATTGAAGAGCACATTAAGGACTTTCAAAAATTGAATATAAGGGTAAATGATATTCCAAAGAAGCAAATGATTGATGTCTTCATATGGAATTTAAAGGATAACATTCACCATGAGGTTCGTCTTTGGGAACCTGATTAATTGGAGAAGGCATTCAGGTTGGCAAGAAAAATTGAAAGAGGAATTATGGAAACAAGGAATCCTACCACTCAGAACTACAAATATGGAAGTCTTTTTTCTCCTAGCCTTCCACAACACACAAGGTTTACACGAAAAAAATTGGAAGAAAAAAGAGCAAAAAGGCTTTGTTACAGTTGTGAAAGCAATTACACTAAAGGTCATAAGTGTGTGGAGAAGAAATTATTTTACATAGATTGTGAAGAGGAAGAAGAAAAGGATGAAGAAATATCAAAAGAAGAGGATATACACTAGGAACCAACCCCAAAGAAAGAAGAAATGAATCCAATCATATCTTGTAAAGCATTGGAAAGAATTACCACTCCTCAAACTCTCAAGATAGAAGGACATATCAATAAGAAAAAGGTCAAGAAGTGAAAGATCACATCAATCATCAAGAAATGAATCCAACAATATATTGTAATTCATTGCCAAGAATTACTAGTCCTAAAAATATCAAGATAGAAGTACATATCAATAAGAAAAAGGTAATAGTGTTGAATGATTCGGTCAGTACCCATAATTTTATTCATTGTAACATAGCGAAGGAATTGAATTGCTTCCTATATCCAGCACCAGAGTGTCAAGTGATGGTTGCAAACAGAAGAACCATAAATTTATCTGGAAAGTGCCATAATATCAAGCTATCCATGTGAGAATATGTTTTGAATAGTCCAATCTTTTCATTCCAATGGGTGGTGCTGATGTTGTACTAGGAGTTAAATGGCTACAATCTTTGGGTACGATAGCTTTTAATTTTCAAGAACGTTTCTTGAATTTTTTTTGGGAAGGAAAGGAGGTTGAATCAAGGGGTATTGCAGGGAAACTAGGAAAGATAATCAGCTCTAACAGGATGGTAAGCTTCTAAAGAAAGAAAAATAGGGAGAAATTGCACAATTATGTTCACTAGAGGTACCCACATCAAAATCATCTATTTCTCTATATCTCCAAAAAGTTCTTGGCAATCATTCCAAGGTATTTGAGACTCCCAAGGGCCTCCCACCTATTCGTGATAATGATCATTCTATTTATTTGATTCGAGGAAGTGTTCCCCCAAAAATCAGGCCTTACAGATATCCATATGTCCAAAAAGGTGAAATTGAATGTATGGTTGCAGAAATGCTAGTGGTTGGTATAATTCAACCTAGTCAAAGTGCTCTCTCCTCTAGTGGTATTGGTACACAAAAAGGATGGATCATGGTGCATGTGTCTAGATTATAGGGAGCTCAAAAGGCTTATTATTAAAGATAAATTTCCCATTCCTGTCATTGATGAATTATTGGATGAATTACATGGAGAAATTTATCTGAGTAAGTTGGACCTTCATGCAGGATATCATCAAATCAGAATGAACACTGAAGACATTTCAAAAACAACATTTAGAACTCATGAGGGTCATTATGAATTTTTGGTCATGCTTTTTGGCCTTACCAATGCACTTTCTACATTCCAAGGTTTGATGAATTCCATTTTCAAACCCTTCCTTAGAAAGTTTGTGTTAGTATTTTTTGATGATATACTAATCTACAACAAGTCTTGGAAGGATCATGTTCAACATGTTGATAGAGTACTCAGGCTATTGGATGAGAAACAATTATATGCAAAAACTTCCAAATCTTTCTTTGGAGTATAAGAGGTGGAATACTTGGGTCATATTGTATCTCATAAAGGTGTTAAGGTAGATCCTCAACAACCAAAAGTTCTCCAAATCTTAAAGGATAATGTCACTTTGGCACAAAATTGAATGAAACAATAGGAATATGAACATCACAACGAAAGAAGTTTTGATATAGGCGACTAGGTATTTTTAGAATACAACCATACAAACAAATGTCCCTCAAGAAAGCTAAGAAGGATAATAAATTATCACCAAATTACTATGGTCTTTAGAAGGCGCTGCAAAAGATTGGTACTGTGGCATACAAATTAGAGCTTCCTGCATCTTCCTGAGTGCCCCTAGTTTTCCATGTTTCATGCTTAAAGAAGTTTATAAATGACAAGCTCCCATTTCAAACAATATTGTCGGAACTTGATAAGGAAGGAAAAATCATATTGGAACTTGAAGCAGTCACGAAAATAGGAACCTGACAGTTATGAAATCGATCAATTTCAAAGTACCTCATCAAGTGGATGAACTTACCCACTGAAGATTCCACATGGGAGGACAAGAATTTTATATGGAAGCATCCAAAACTACTCAAGTGTTTAGGACAACACTTTTTGAAGGAGAGGGGCATGTTAGGTCCCTAGACTACTAGTGTAACCCCTTATTGTTATTAGTGCAACACCCTTATTGTATTGTTTTGCCGATTTAGTTCCCATATTTTTATTATTGTGCCCCATAGAAGCCCACTATTGCTATAATTGTTGTGCCCTTGCATTGTATTTTTATGTCGGCTCTGATTACAATATGACCCCTTATACTCCTATATATACAAAGGAGGCCTTGTCATTTGTATCATCAAAGAATTGTTGATTTGTGTAATGTAAATAAGGTTTCCCTCTTGAAGAGGCTGATTTCTAAGGCGTTGATCTTTATTTTCAATATTTTTGTGAGCTGCTTTCATAAAAACTCATTGATAAAACTTAGAAAAACTTGATGAACAATGAATATACATCAAAATGACACTTTATGCACATTCCCCAATTATAACCAGTGAAGTATGTGCAACTACAATCTGAAAGTGTCGTTTACAACAACAAGAGGTGTTATGACCATGAAATTCATATAAATATGTTATAATCAATAAGATGACACTTTAGAACACTTAAGGCATGTGAAACAACATAAAACAACACTTGATGATCAAAGCCACACTTGATGATCAAAGCGACACTTGATACGATCATGAAGTAGGCTCCAAAATTTAGATGTAGTGAAATTTTGGAGGGCATTGTAGTAGTGAAAACACTTGGAGACACACTAGGTGGACTTTAGATTTTCTATTTGGTATATTTCAGTTAAGGGTCAAACCCTTAGGAAGTACTGATTGCCCCAAGTTCTCCCTTTTGACCTGGTTTCATGCATAACATTTTCCATTTTCTCTTCTTGGTTGAACTCTCGCAAGGATACATTGTATCATAATTGGTTCAATTCAGGAAAGGGTAATGTGCATGGGGAGTGTATAATATTCAGAGTATAGAGTTTTTGTCTTTAGTGTTTCTCCTATGCTAGTAGGTAGGTCTAGATAGTACCCAAATTGAGTCACTTTAGGAGCAAAATCATTACTTCACTTCCAGCAAGCCTGAACAAACGTGGTGAAGTTGCTTGCTTCAACTACCCATGTCAAAAGCATTTCTCTTATTTCACCCTTTATTTATTTATTTAATAGAACTGTGCATTGGCACTTATTATTTTCAATAGGCGGAAGAGGGATCCTGACTTATTGAGAGTAGAGGAGGTTCCCTCTAGAAGTATTTTAATACCTATGATTTAGGTTTTCTCGCTTTAGATTTTCCCCTTATCCCTTTTCTACTAGATTGGACAAGCATTAACATACAAGTAGACATATTATACCAATTTGAGAAGTTTAGGTGCTAACATAAGTGTAGATCTAATAGCTTCCCTAAAGGTTATCCTATTAGATGAATCATATTTTCCATCTGGATGTTATGCAACCAGCTCACAAAATAAAAGAACTATAGATCAATGACTTCAGAATAAGCCTCTTCAAGGGGGAAACCTCATTTACATTACACAAATGAACAATTCTTGGATGATTCAAATGAAAAAACATCCTTTCTATATATAGGATTCTAGGGGGTCACAATATAATTAAAGTTGACATAAAAATAATAATATAAGGGTAAAACAATAAAATAGTGGGCTTCTATGCGGCATAATAAAACAATGTGGGGAGAACTAGGGCACAACAATAACAATAAGGGGCTACAATGACAATAGTAATGGGGGAATCACTAGTATTATAGGGACCTAACATGCCCCTCTCCTTCAAAGAAATGTTTTCCTCAATGCTTGAGTAGTTCTGGATGCTTCTATATAAAATTCTCATCCTCCCATGTGGAATATTCAGCTGGTAAGTTCTTCCACTTGATGAGATACTCTGAAGTTGATCTATTTCATAGCCACCAAGTTCTTGTTTCTGTAACTGCTTCAGATTCCAATATGATTTTTCCTTCCTCTTCAAGTTCTAGAAATATTGTTTGAGCTAGGAGCTTGTCACCTATAACCTTCTTTAAGCATGAAACATGGAAAACTGGGTGCTCTCGAGAAGATGCAGGAAGCTCCAATTTGTATGCCATAGTACCAATATTTTGCAACACCTTGTATGGACCATAATACTTGGGTGATAATTTATTATCCTTCTTATCTTGCTCGGGGGACATTTGTTTGTATGGTTGTAGTTGTAGAAATACCTAGTCACCTACATCAACACTTCTTTTGATGTGATGTTGATATGCCTGTTGTTTCATTTTATTCGGAACCAAAGTGAGGTTAACCTTTAAGAGTTGGAGAACCTGTTGTTGATGCTCGATGTGATCTTCAACTACTTGAACCTTAGAATTTTCTCTTGAAGATTTTGTGATGGACGATGGATGATATCCATAAAGTGCCATAAATGGGGTGATTTTTGCTGTAGTATGGAAGGAAGTGTTATACCACCATTCAACCAGAGGAAATTACTTGACCCATTGTGTTTTTTTATCAGATACAAAGTAGAAAAGATATCCTTCCAAACATTTGTTCACTATCTTAGTTTTCTCATCAAATTGAGGATGATAAGATGAACTATGAGATAACTGAGTACCGAGATAAGAAAATAATTTAGTCCAAAAATTTCCAGTGAAAATGGGATCTCTGTTGCTTACAATAATCTTTGGGTTTCCATGTAGCTTTTGAATTGTTTCCATAAATGCAATAGAAACTATATGATCTTTAATTTTGCTAAGGTCTACCTCAACACCTTCATGAGATACAATATGACCCAGATATTCCACCTCATGTACTCCAAAGAAAAATTTGGAGGTTTTTCCATATAATTGATTCTCCTCCAATAGTTTGAGCACCCTGTCAACATGTTGAACATGATCCTTCCAAGAATTGTTGTAGATTAGTATATCATCAAAAAATACTAACACAAATTTTCTAAGGGTGGGTTTGAAATGGGAATTCATCAAATCGTGAAATGTAGAAGGTGCAATTGTAAGGCCAAAAGGCATGACCAAAAATTCCTAACGACCCTCATGAGTTATAAATGATGTTTTCAGAATGTCTTTAGTCTTCATTCTGATTTGATGATATCCTGAATGAAGATCCAACTTGGTGAAGTAAATTGCTCCTTGTAATTCATACAATAATTCATCAATGATATGAATGTGAAATTTATCTTTAATAGTGAGCTTGTTGAGCTCCCTATAATCCAGAGACACACGCCATGATCCATCCTTAATGTGCACCAATACTACTGGAGTGGAGAAAGAACTTTGAATAGGTTGAATTATACCATCCTCTAGCATTTCTGCAACCATATGTTCAATTTCACTATTTTGGGCATAGTGATATCTGTAAGGCCTAATTTTTGGAGGAATGCTTTTTTGAATCAAATGAATAGTACAATCATGATCACAAATAGGTGGGAGGCCTTTGGGAGTCTCAATCACCTTGGAAAGATCATCCAAGAAATTTTGGAGATATGGAGAAATAGATGATTTCAAAGTGGGAACTTCTAGTGAACATAATTGTGCAATTATGCCTTGTTGTTCTTTATTTAGAAGCTTTGTCATTCTGTTAGAGCTGATTATCTTTCATAGTTTCCATGAGATACCCCTTAATTCAACTTCATTTCCTTCCCAACAAAATTTCATGAAAAGTTCTTGAAAATTAAAAGTTATCGTACCCAAAAATTGTAGCCATTGGACTCCTAGTACAACATCGACACCAACCATTGGAATTTAAAGCATAGGAATATTCAATACATATTCTCCCATGGATAGCTTGATATTATGGTGCTTTCCAGAGAAATTTATGGTTCCTCCATTTGCAACCATCACTCGACACTCTGATGCTGGATATAGGAAGCAATTTAATTCCTTGGCTATCTTCATGGGTACTACTCAAATCAATTAACACTATTACCCGTTTGTTCTTGATACATCCTTCTATCTTGAGAGTTTGAGGAGTAGTAATTCCTGCCAATTCATTACAAGATATGGTTGGATTCATTTCTTCTTTATCTAGGGTTAATTCCTAATGTATATCCTCTTCTTTCGATGTTTCTTGTTCCTTTTCTTCCTCCTCTTCACAATCTATGTAAAATAATCTCTTCTCATCGCACTTATGGCCTTCAATGTATTTTCTATCATAACTATAACAAAGCCCCTTTGCTCTTTTTTCTTACAATTGTTGTGGTGTGAACATTGTAGATTGTGGAAGGCTAGGGGAAGCAACGCTTCCATATTTATAGTTGTGAGTGGTAGGCTTCCTTGTTGCCATAATTTTTCTTTCAATTTTGCTAGCCAACCTGAATGCCTTCTCTAATGAGTCAAGTTCCCAAAGGTGAACCTCATGTTGGATTTTATCCTTTAAATTCCCTATGAACACATCAATCCTATGCTCCTATGGAATATCATTTACCCTTATATTCAATTTTTGGAAGTCCTCAATGTACTTCACCATTGAACCCTTTTGTTTGAGATTTATCAATTGGCTAAAGAAGGTGTTTCTCTTTGTATCGTCATAATGTGCTATCATTTCATCCATAAAAATAGACCAAGTGACAATTTGTTTATTTAATCAAAGCCATCGATACCATACAAACTAATTGGGTTCCAAATATAAAGTTGCAATGCATACCTTTTGCGCGTTTTACACATTATGGAGATTGAAATATTGTTCCATCTGTAGTATCCATGTTATGAGATCCTTTCCATCAAACTTCTTCATATCAATCTTTGGAACATGGTGGCTCTTTATTGCCATGTTAGAGTCTATGAAATCATGATTAACATTGATTTTGTTCTCATTACGAGTTTACTCTACTACCTTTTCACCATTAGGAAGCCTTTCTTGTAGCAACTTTGTCAAACCTTCCTTCAAACCTTCCACATCTTTCTTCAAATATTCAATGTTGTCATTCTTCGAATCATGATTAACATTTCTTTTGTTCTCATTATGAGTTTGCTCTACTACCTTTTCTCCATAAGAAAGCCTTTCTTATAGCAACTTTGTCAAACCTTCCTTCCAACCTTCCATGTATTTCTTCAAATCTTCAATGTTGTCTTTCATACCATTGATGTCATTCTTCAAACCATCCATATTAGCTTCTGTTACTTTTTGTGAGAGAGAAATTTGTTGCACTCCGTCTCATAATTTTGATATATGATGTTGCATTTCTTCCTCTTCTTCATGTGTCATAGTAGAGGTTTCGGGTTGCTTACTAGGTGTTGCCATTTTATTTCTTTGGGGCATCAACTAATGATAATTTTCTTCACTATACCCTTTTAGTCACTTCAAACTAATTTTTCAAACAAAACTTATGAAAATTTTTAAAAAGACTACACACCTTTTTATTTTATTTTATTTGTAGGAGCTCGATATTGAATCTGATGTATCTCTGAAATTTCGGATCTCCAAGCTCTGGAATTATAAAATTTAGTAGCCCTTTGAGTTCTCTTTCCAATGCCACCAGTCTGATCAAAATTGGATTCTCCAAGAAAGAGTTATGCCCAATCTCCCAAGATGGCTTGATTATACAATTTTTTAGTAGATCTAACTTGTACGAAGTTCCACATATCACTGTGACAACCTTCAGACCTAAACATGATTCAAATAAAACTTCAATCCGTCCTCTTTCTGTAACTTCTGACGAATTTTTATTCTGATACTCATAGAGAAAAATTTATGACGATTTTTCCAAGGTCACTTGTTTGGGATGAAATTTGGGATCTTGCAAAAAACCTAAATTCCTTGGATCATATCTACGAAACTATAGTGAGACAACCTCTGAAATTTGGATTTGAGAGCCATCAAGCATTTGACTAAAATGGGTTTTTATTTTAGCTTCTGAAAAATCATATAAAAAAGGTTATAGCTAAAATTGCACGATGACCTGTTTGGAGCAGCGAAACCCTAGAATCCAAAGCTCTGATACCAAATGTTATGCAACCAACTCACAAAATAGAAGAAAATATAAATCAATGACTTCAGAATAAGACTCTTTGAGGGGGAAACCTCCTTTACATTACACAAATGAACAATTCTTGGATGATTCAACTGACAAAACCTCCTTTCTATATATAGGAGTCTAAGGGGTCACAATATAATCAAAGTCAACATAACAATAATATTATAAGGGCATAAAAATAACAATAGTGGGCTTCTATGGGACACAATAATAACAATGTGGGGACAACTGAGGCACAACAATAATAATAAGGGGCTACAATGACAATAGTAATGGGGGAATCACTAGTATTATAGGGACCTAACATTGGAATTTCCTCAACCTATGGAATTCCCAAATAAAGAAGGAGAATAAACAGAAAGCCAAACATTTCAATTATCACACTTTTCTTTGATTTCACTACAAAGTATTTGGGCCATGCACTCTACACACATGTCTTATTTATGTACAGTGATCGACAACAAGACATATAATGACATGAATACATAACAAGAACACTAATGACATAAGAAAAGGGGAAAGAAAATACAAAACAACATATACACGAAGTGTAGCTTGCAGGTTCTACTGAAAATAGTGCTCAAGGTCTCGACCATTTAGGGGAAGGGGATCAATCCTCCCATCCAAATATTATAGCTTCAAGGCATTGTAGACGAGCCTCTTCTCAATTGTGAATGGTCTAGTATAAAATCACTGGAAATTAATGTGATTACCTTTGTCTTCATGGGGTTTATGCCATTTCAGAACTAGGTCACCGAGATCAAAACTCTTTTCCTCTACAAATTCTCTATCAAATGAACACTTTACACGGTTTTGAGGTACATTTTAGCGCTCAAATCTACCTTAGGCTGAAATAAGGTAAAACTCGAGGCTACTTCAAACCACGCTCAGCCTCGTAGCTAGCCCTACGAGGACAGGAGAGGGCTCTCTCCGGGTCAATCTCGGCAAAAGGTGATCAATAAGGTTGAGATGACTAATTTGATAACTAATTTTAGGCTAGGTATGAAGTACAAGGAGTTTGAAATTGATTTTTTGAAAATTTGTTGAATTCAAGGGAAAGGCAATTTTGGGTGCGGGGATGAGGCATAGTTTTTGCAGAGGTCTGCTTGGGGAAAGATAGGCGATTGTTTTGATGCTTTTAAAGAGATTGAATGGATAGATCTGACTTGTGAGGGGTTAAGGAGAGCAAGAAACTTTCAAGGATTCTCCATAAATAGACGAAAACATGGAAAATTAAACACACTTAAAGGCAGAGCATAGAAAATTATGGATTCTACCTTAACACTTCATTTGTTCAATTGCAGAAGGTAAGAGAAGGAAAGTGATGCACATAAAAAAATTACAAATACTGAAAGAAGCACACCATCAACACATAAAGCCACATGAATCCCAAACAGTGCTGCAAAACCCTGGTCTTTCCTTTGCCAAAAATGTAGATAAAATATGTACAATAGTGTATCAAGCTATTCCCAAGAGTCCAACCCTAAAAATGACTAAGAAAATGAAAAATATAGGCAAGCCAACACATTCCCTTGCCTCTAGGGGTCGATCTCATCATCCTAGGAGTTGTTTCAACCAATTCTAAACAAAGCACTACAACCTAGGCAGTCAAAACAACTTGCCTCTATAAGCTAGGAAACCAATTCATTCATTAAATTTTTGCTATTTTGTGAATGAATAATCTAGAATAGGTAAATAAGTGTCAAAAAAACATAATGTTTCATTAATTACATCAATAGGGGTGAAACATCACATCACAAGTCAAAACTGGTCATATTGGCTTCATTTCCTGAGCTGAATGATGAAAATTGTGCCAAAAAACCCTGTGCACTGCACGCCCGAGCCCTTGCGCCGCGCGCCTTTAACCCTGTTGTTGGGGCACTTCCCGGCATACAAATTGAGCTTAGGTTGGCTTGTTGGCAAGCCATAGATGTCTACTTTCTAACCCAACTGGAATTTTCCAATTTGGTGTCCATTTGACCCTCCAAAAGTGCATTCTACCGGAAGTACTTCCTGCTGGTGCAAAAAGTGGCAGAAAGGTGATTTTCATGATGTTTTTGAGCCTTTTGGTCACCCAGAACTTGATGAAATACTTTAGCAATGGATGAGCATGTATAATTCATCATGATAAATCAAAAACTACAAGCCATTTGTGATTTGGACCTCCCAATCTTATGGGTTGCGCGCTGCGCGCTACGCGTTGAGCCAAAAAACCTATTTTGCAAGCCAAAAAATTTCAAAATGACAAAATTTTCTCTGAATTTGCTCAAATTTAGAGTGAAGACCCTCTATCATGTGTTTTACCCTGCCAATGAAGCCTCGGCCAAAATTTGGAGTGGATCAGGCATTTTCTATCGCTTTAGCGCTTTGCTCAAACGCCTCTTTAGGATCTTCATTTTCGCTTTGCAAACATGCATGCGAGCCGAATAGTGAGTTTTTATATGATGAAGCATGTCCTTGTCTCTGTTTTCTTTCGCCAACAAATTCTCCAAATGAGTGTTTACCCGGATGAGCATTGATTCTCGATCAATAGGTGTCAAATCACTGGGTCTCCTTTGGGCCAATTCTCGGTCTTCCTGGATTTTCCGTAGCTCATAAAGTGTATGCTCATCTTCCAGTTGTTTGTTGTGCTTATCCAAGTAGTTGATCACCCACTTAGCCATCTGCAATTTCTTTTGCAGCGACTCATTCTCGGCCCTTTGCTCTCGGATGATCTCCTTTAGCTCCGAGCTAGGAGAGCTCGCATCAACATCAATGATATCCATGTCGTGACCTCCTAAAGGACCCTCATCAAACATGGGCCTCTTGTCCCTATCCTGGATCTGTACCTGTGCCGAAGAAGAAGGAAAGACTCCTTCCACATGATGTGGAGATAATACTCGCTGTGCTGATGAAGTCAAGAAGACCGATTCCACCCCTGGTGGAGATAGTACTCATTGTGCAGATGCAAATAAGGCCATGTGGCCTCGCTGATATGTCACATACGCTGGAGAATTGACATGCTCGGTCTCAGGAATGTCAAACTGCTATGAAGGCCCTCCCTCATCATGAACTATCTCTGGAGGAGGTTGTAGCACTAAAAAGTAATCACGGGAGATGAAATCCTCCCAAGTAATACCCTGCTGTGCCAACTGATGCATCACTATGATTTTGATCAATGCATAATGATATATGCTCCTATGCTGATGTGCTGGGCTCTTCCTTTGTACTAAAGGTACCATCCTCTCTATGTTGCGACACATGAAAAACGGAATGTTCATCATACGTACCCTTGTGAAATGCATCAACAAACGGACATGGTACGTGTAGAAACGTGAGAATCTGCCCTCGCAACTAAAATACCGAATGATGAGTTTCATTAATGGTGCAAACTCATCTTTCAGGAATCTGAAAGGAAAAGTTGCGCTCAAGTGTCTCATATATCTAGGTTTGATATATGGCTCATAGTAGAATCTGTCTAGCAGCTGGCGTTTGCTCCATTCCTCCCCTACATTTGGTATCCCGTTGGCCTGAGCAATAGTCTCGGGTGACAAGGTGAAATTCACTCCAGCAAGGTTTACATGACCATCCTATAAATGTATAACAAATAAACGGACTAGTTCCCAATGATGCTAAGTTTGTGAGATCATCTCACAGTATTGGAAACATGATTGGCGCCGAAAAAATTCCATTGCAAGTGGGCAAGCTTGCAATTGAGCCAAAGAAGTAGGCTCCTCCCTGACATGCTGACCACTTTTTCCACCTTTGTGATACCTCTGTGGCACATTTGGCACATTTACCCCCGGTGTAGAATCACTATCATACTCCTGCTCATATACTGATTCGGTCTCTAACATGTCTTTAGAAATAAGATAGCTGGAATATATATATGCTGATGTATAACTGTGTGCACAATTGACTGTAAACTGTTTCTTTTGCTTCTAAAAATTCTGTGACCAAGGGGACACAAATGTACAAGGGAATATTAGGAAAGGGAAAGCATTAGGGAAATGGGGAACATGGAAATAAAACAAGGAATTTAGAGAAGGGAAGGGACATGAAAATCTTGGATTTTAGGGTTTTGGGATGAGGTAGGGATAATGTGTTTTGTAATAGAAGTGAGGGACTAGGATTTGAGGGAGTATAGTCTAGGCTTTATGAGGGAATTATTGGGGAAAAATAATGGTGAATATGGGAAATGGGAAACAAAAGGAAATGGGAAAAAATGATAACCTTGGTAACATTCAATTTTTGAAACCCTACAACAGTTTTTGCATTCAAACCTTACAACAATTTCATGGACAAAGGAGGGTTTTCCACTTGGTTTTCTAGGGCAAACATATCATAAATCCATTATATTAACCTTTCAAAAACCAAGAATAAGCCATGGATATGAGCCTACCTACAAATTTGTGCTAAGAGGAGGCGTTTTGGTATTTTTCCAAATCAATTTTGGGCTTAAACCCCAGTGCGCCGCGTGCCTCACCCAACGCGTTGCACGCGTCTGATGCGCCGCGCGCGTGCAATTTTCCACTGCGCTTTGGTGCCTGATGCGCTGTGCGCCCAACCTGATGTGTCGCGCGCCCTGGAAATGCTCCAACTTGCATGCAAATTCACAAAATCGCTTTGGAATGGTGCTCTTCACTCTTGGTATGTGGAATGGGTTGAAAATGATGTGAAATGTCTTCATATAGACTCCCTTTTGATTTTTCCTTGGTCCATAACCCATTTTCTTATGTTTTGTCGTTGACACTTTTTCAGAATAAATAGACTCTAACCTTTTTGGTTTCCTCTTCAAATTTGGTTGAAATAATGATTTTCTTTGATAATGTTTTGTAGGGATAGCTGTGATATGCTCTGGCAAAGGAGACCAAGGCTGCGTGGACATTTCAAGAATTGAAATTTTTGAAATTTTTTTACAAAAATGAGATGATGACTTATCTTCAAAATAGAGTTTTGAAGAGAAGTCATACTTTATCTGTACAATGATGAAAATTATTGAAGTGGCTATCTATCAAAGACATCCCTCTGGCCTGCTGGTCTTCTTAGACTTTGCAAAACAAAATGACTCAACCCTAGACCTAAGACCTAAAAATTTTGAAAAAATGACCTTTGAAGCTTTATGAATAGACCTGAACCAGCAATGCCAAGCATGAGGGGAATGAGTGACACCAACCATTCCATCAGAGTTATGGCATGGCTAACAAAATGCAACTGATCAAAACTAATGGGACACCTAAACATGAAATGTAGAAAGAGCTTTGATCTCTGACGGAGGGATCACTAGATCGACTCTAACATTGGCTCCAATGGGAATGGTAGCTCCTTGGAGATTCCAAGAACCGTAAATCTTTGTATGAGCTAGACATTGCCTTCATCCATTGGGCGATGGAGTCATTATTCCAACACAAAATTTTGACAATTGGACTGAAAAACCAAAATCCATTTTGACCAAAATAGACTCGAAACTAAAAAGACCGATACAACTGATTTAACCAAATGAAACCAACTAACCTCCATTTTCAGAATTATAGCCTTCACCGTGGGCCCCAGACTGAAGATGATAAGTTAGTCTACATGTGCAATAGAACAAAAGTAAAATGATATGTACAATGATGATGAAATGAGCAGAAAATACTCAGAAGTAGTATCTCTTTAACAACTGACCATTAATCGGCCCTCCAGGACATTCATCAACATTCATTTCTTTGAGAAGGAAAGCGTTTTGGCCATGATATGCTGCAATATTGTAAGGACCCTTCCATAAATTTTCAAATTTGCCGTGCTTTCCTTTGTCTTCATGTCAAGCATCCCACCTCAAAACTACCTCATCTAGCTGAAATGTGTCTGCTTTTTCCTTCCGGTCATAAATCTTTTTGATGTGCTCCTGCAAATTGTAAGTGTTTTGAAATACCTCCTCTCGTGTCTGCTGTAAATGGATCATCTGATTAATCCTTCTTGGCATAGGATCTTCCTCACTACCAGCTTCCTGCAGCAATTTGACTACCAGGACAGCGAGCGAAGTAGGAAAAACCGTGTCTGTCCTGTGCACCAGATTGAAAGGAGACATGCCAATAGACTTTTTCTGACTCACCCTATCAGCCCATAGTGAATTTACTAACTTCTTGTGCCATTCCTTTTTATTGATTTCTAGCAATTTCATAATGATATTAACCAAAGATTTATTAGATGACTCCGCCAATCCATTTCCCTGAGGATGGTATGCGGTTGAATGTCCCAAGATAATATTGTACTTATAGAAAAACTCAATCATCCTTTTTGACTTAAATTCCACTGCATTATCTATGATTAACTTGCTTGGACATCCAAAACGTGACAAAATATTGGTTTCAAGAAAAGAGATAATTACCGCATCCGTAGCAGGAATCACTTCAATCCATTTTGTGAAGTAGTTTGTGGCTGTCAATATCCATCGATGTTGTCCTGATGATGCTGGATGAATTTCCCCGATGAAATCCAATCCCCACTGCTGAAAAGGTGCACTAAATTCAATTGATTTGAGAGGCAAAGGCTGTAGTTTCTGCTTCCGTTCAAACATTTGGCATTCGTGACAATTTTTAACAGCTTTATATACATCTGAAAATAATGAAGGTCAATAATAACCTGCCCTTAGAATCTTGTTTGCTGTGGTTTTCCAAAACAGATGGCCTCCACAGTCCCCTCTATGAAAGTCTTCCACAACTCTTTTGGCTTCCTCCTCTACCAAACAATTCAATAACATTCCACTGGGGTCTTTCCAAAACAATGCTGAATCTAGTATGCAGAATTTTGCAACGTTCAATTTCAATGTTCTACTCTTATTTCTAGGCATTTCGGGAGGTGAAGACAAATACTGAAGTACATATAAAATGTCAGCATACCAAGGAGAGGAAAGAAACACTTCAGATACCTGAACTGATGAATTCTCCTCATCTTCATCGGACATGGCAACAATCAAATTTATGTCTAGAACTTGCAAATTCGTTTCAGCCATTAACTTAGCGAGTCCTTGACCTTTGATCAGCTTGGTTGGTTTAATCTCTACATCATACTCTAACAACAAAACAATCCACTTACCCCGCCTGCCTTCTGGATTTTCCTGTACTAAAATATCTTTAACTGCTGCATTAGGAACATAAGCTAGAATATGGGAATGCAATATATACACACGGAAATCTTTCAAGGCCTTTACAAGCGCAAGTGCTTGCTTCTCAATGATGTTATATTTCAATGTTCCATCTCTTATAATCCGACTAAAAAAAGAAATGGGCTTCTCAACTCCTTACCTCTTCTGCATTAATACAACTGCCAAAGTGTGCTCAGAAGCAAATGAGAACAAAGTAAAATCCTGCGTGTAGTCTGGGCTAATTAAAATAGGAGCTGAAGAAAGAGATAACTTCACTAAATTGAATGATTTTACTGCCTCTTCAGTCCACTTTACCTGACTGTCCTTTTTCAGCATCCTCGTGATTTCTCTAAGATGCTCCGCTAGATTTGGAATAAAGCGACGCAAAAAATTTAGTTTACCATTAAAGGACTGTATTTCTTTCTTGTTCCGGGGCTGTTCAATTTGCTGGATGGCTTCGACACATGCAGGGTCAACACGGATGCCATCTTTAGATATGATATGGCCAAGAAGCTTGCCCTCATCCATGGAAAAAATACTCTTTTTCGGATTCAGCGAAATGCCATATTTTCTGCACTTTTGGAAGACAATTTTCAAATGATACAAATGTTCTTCACTAGAATTTGAAAACACAGTTAAATCATCAAGATAAACAAATAAAAATACATCTTTCTCATTGGCGAAAGCCATGTCCATTGCACGCTGAAAGGTGGCTCCTGCATTCTTCAAACCAAACGACATCTTTGCATAATGAAACGTGCCCCATGGAGTGGTGAACGCTGTCTTGTCACGATCATCTTCATGCACTAGAATTTGATTGTATCCTGAATAGCCATCGAGTAGTGACATCCTTGATGCTCCAACTACTCGCTCCAATATATGGTCCATTTTGGGTAGTGGATAATTGTCTTTTAAGGACACCTTATTCAAATTTCTGAAGTCAATACATAAACGGATATCACCTATTTTCTTTCTTACGGGCACCAAGTTTGATATCCAATCTGAAAATTGGATAGGCACAATGATTTCCAACTTATACAATATGTTTACCTCTTTTTCAATTGATGGCAGCAGCTTTGGATTGATTCTCCTCAACTTTTGACGAAAAGGCTTCTGATTTGACTTAATGGGAATAGTATGCTGAATGATATTTGTGTCATATGTTTTTTAAATCTGAGTAATCCCATGCAAAAACATCAGAAAATAAACATAAAAATTTCACATATTCTGCTTTTACCTTTGGTGACAATGACCTTGATAGCTTTACCATCTTGGGATTCTCAGCTGTCCCAATGTTTACCTCTTCAACACCTTTTTTAGTTGGTCTCAATGTCGGTTTTCGGGCCACATCATCTTGGTCAAACAACTCCTCCAAAGGAATCAATCCCTTAGGAATAATGTTATCTTTTAGTTGCAGCACTTCCATTTGATTTACTTGGATATTATCACTACCATCATCATGTTCTGTATCTATGGAGGTATCTTTGAACTTACCCTTGTTTTGCAAAACTGATTAATCTCTTCATCATCTTGAAAGACTTGCCAACATTGCTGATTGTCTGGAACGGTGGGACGGTGTTTCACATGAATCTCAAGTTTGATGCTAGAGTTCATCGAAATTTTAAAATTTCTTGT
Organism: Pinus taeda; assembly: GCA_000404065.3. Taxonomy (NCBI): domain Eukaryota; kingdom Viridiplantae; phylum Streptophyta; class Pinopsida; order Pinales; family Pinaceae; genus Pinus; species Pinus taeda. Next base: position 175,093 of record APFE030005580.1, read on the forward strand.
TGCCTTAGCAAGTCCATCAGCAACACCATTTTGTATGCGAGGCACACATGTCAAGGTATGATCAGAAAATAACTTCAAAATATCTAAGACTGCATTTTGATATGCCCTCATGCGAGGATGCTTGGCCTGAAACTCACCCTTAACCTGCTTTATCACCAACTCGGAATCACCATAGACTGCAATCTTCTTCGCTTTCATCTTTCTAAGAATCTTAAGGCCAACAATGAGAGCCTCATATTCCGCTTCATTATTAGAACAATCAAATTCTAGTTTATAGGAACACACTCTCACCTTGCTTAGAACTTTGTCTTGAGTGGAAAAGGGAATTCAAATCCACACACCAATACCAGCACCATCACTACCTACTGCACCATCAAAATCCATGGTCCAAACACCAACTTCATCCTCCTCCAAGTGCTGAAATTGTACTATCTCTGATTTTTCTGTTTGCTACCCATTTTCTTTAGCTGATTGCTCCAGGATAGTTTGCTTTTATCTTCTTTCTTTATGCAGAACCTCTCTAAAATTCTCAGTGATCTCTGGTATATCTTCCGCCTGAACTAACTGACTATCTAGATCATTAAAACTATTATCAAACAAAACAAATGACTCCAAATCTGCATGTACATAATTTATAGGATGATTGATTGGCTTCTCTTTGCTGATTATCATGTATTTCATCTTTTTCTCTCGATATAACTTTCTCATTTGACCAAAAACTGGAATTGTTGCATAAGATAAATCCAACTGTAGAGTACCCTTTAACTTAGCCCCCCAATATCTTGAAAGTAGCATACCAAAACGTGGAGGAATGTCTGCCACAACCACATCCATCAAGACATTCTTCGCTGGAATTTGGTCTAAGCTAACAACCAAATCTTTGATGAACCCGATACATCTCACACGGCTAGAATCAATTGAATACAAATCATGATATCTCCTTGTAATGTCTAGCCCCAGCTTCTCCATGATCGCCTTTGGCATCAAATTGTGTGAAGCACCCGAATCGAACATAGCATTGTGCAAAACATATTCATGCAATCTCAAACTGATATAAAAGGGAGGGACATCACTATCAGGGGACTCACCATCCAATGCTGGCCCAAATATAAATTTTGGCTGATCATCTTCAACGTTCACCGTGTCAAACATGGGATCAAAATTTAGAATTTTGGAGACTTGACCTCGGTAGCTGCTGTTTTTCATGATTTCAGTCAAAGGAATAGATACTTTTAATTTGGAAATTTCATTTTCCAAACTAAATGGTGAAAACTTTTCGAATTCTTTGACCGAAACTTGTTTCTTATCCTTGATTATACTTGCCTGATTTGTCCTTTTTGCTGATGATATCTTGCTAGTTGTGGGATCAATTGTCTCCTTTCCTTTCTTCTGTGGTATCGGTGAATCCGTCTTTGGTGCTGTAGCTTCTTTTCTTTTCTGAATTGGATTGATGGGCACATTTCGGTTTCTCAATGAGTACTGCTTCTATTGAGTGGACAAGGCATTCAAATATCCTCTTTGGTAATCATCTAAATCTGCATCATTTGCTAAGATAAAATCTTCATCTTGCTGGGCACCTAAACTTTCTCCATACTCTTCTTCTTCAGTGAGGTAAATGGGCAGATCATCAGGATTAAAGAAATGATTTTGGTCCCCTACTACATCAACATCGTCATCTGAATCTTGACTCACAAAATTCTGCAAAAGAGGAGTCTTAATCTGCTGCTGGGCTGCCGACTCTTGTGCTCTTCATTCACATTTCTTAATTCTGAACTGAGGTTGTTGCTAGCCACGGTAATTTGGATTACGAATCTGTGGTTCTGATTTGTCAAGGTTCATTCTTTTAAACATTTTTTCCATCTCACGAAGCCAAGGCGGTTCTGATGTAGATTCTTCCTTTATAGTCACTCTTTTCTCTGCTTTCAACCGTGCTCTCTTATCATTCATATTTGTCTCAACACTAACGGCGATATTTTGCATATCTTCTAAAGTAGGCGGATCTCTGTCCCGTAATGAATAAGCCATCTCCGGATCAAAACCATCCCGGAATTTAAGAAGAGCTGATTTTCTAGATGGTCTTAAATCATCTAGAATAACATTATAAACTGTATTAAATATGATAATGTAGTTTTGGACAGACTCACCATGATTGCGTTTGATATTGTTGTACTTGGCATTGATCTGAAGTGGATCTTTTTTGAGTTCCCAATGATCTAGAAACTGTTTATGAAGTTCAACCAATGTAGATACACTCCCAGCTCCCAAGGCTTTGAACCATTTTCTTACCTCTCCTCCGAATGTTTTCACAAACAATCACATAGTTACATCCTCTTCATCAATCTCATGTAAATCACAAAATTCCGCCATTCTGTCTATGTCCTGCTGAGCGGACACACTTTGAGGAGTGCCATCAAAAAGAGGAATCTTACTCTGATAATCCGCGGGAATATCATGCAATTGCTGAGGTAAAGCAAGAGGTACGAAACGAGCAACCATTGCTCTAGGTGGATTTAGTCTAGGGGTTGTTGGTGGAGTGGGTGTAGCTGAAGTATGAGGAGTATGCGGAGGAGAAGTGATGCGGGATGAAGGAGGGGAATTGGCTGCAGATTCTGAATAAGTAATTGTAGGTTGCACAGGGATGGTGGGAATGAAAGGCGGTTCAGTAGGAATTCTAGAGGTGGATGTCGTGACAGTAGATCCAATATTTGCAGATACAACTTCTAAGAAATCAACAAGATTTTTAGCTTGGATGTTGGTCTGAAGGTGCCTCAAGATAAAATTGTCAATTAATTTATTGTGTTTTTCAAATTCAAGAGCTGCAACAAAATCAGGATTTGGAACTATAGAATCAAGAGCGTTTTCAGACTTGGTTTTAAACAATGACAATTCAAACTTTTCATCAAAAGCAAGTTCTTTAAGATATTCAAAAATTGCAGGACATGAATGGGATTTAATCACAGGAGTCGCCGAGCTTTCTTGACGGAGGATTTTTCGAATCAAGTTTGGATTTTCGTAAATAGGAGGCAGATTCGGATCTGGATTAGTTCTTGTATGTCTTTTTGAAGCCAGTATGTTTATCAGAAGATCAAACGAATTGAAATAATTCAGCTAATCGACGTCTAGGCTCAATCATCCAAAGGTCTAGAACAAACAAGTTTACTAGGGTGATTTGCAAATCAAGTATTCACAAGCGAACCGGAGATCGACTGAAGCAGCATTTATCTACTTCCGCTTATGCATAGCAAGAGCATTTCGAAAGCTACCTAGCGTGGCTTCAGACTCCGTTTAAGACTCGTGAAACAAACTCATCAGCAAGCAAACCATTGAGATTTCTTCCCCAGTATGTTCGCCACTATGTTAGCGCTCAAATCTACCTTAGGCTGAAATAAGGTAAAACTCGAGGCTACATCAAACCACACTCAGCCTCGTAGCTAGCCCTACGAGCACAGGAGAGGGCTCTCTCCGAGTCAATCTCAGCAAAAGATGATCAATAAGGTCGAGATGACTAAATTGATAACTAATTTTAGGCTAGGTATGAAGTACAAGGAGTTTGAAATTAATTTTTTGAAAATTTGTTGAATTCAAGGGAAAGGCAATTTTGGGTGCAGGGATGAGGCACAATTTTTGCAGAGGTCTGCTTGGGGCAAGATAGGCGATTGTTTTGATTCTTTTAAAGAGATTTAATGGATAGATTTGATTGGTGAGGGGTTAAGGAGAGCAAGAAAATTTCAAGGATTCTCCATAAATAGACGAAAACATAGAAAATTAAACAAACTTAAAGGCAGAGCATAGCAAATTATGGATTCTACCTTAACACTTCATTTGTTCAATTGCAGAAGGTAAGAGAAGGAAAGTGATGCACATAATCAACTTAAAAATACTGAAAGAAGCACATCATCAACACATAAAGCCACATGAATCCCAAACAGTGCTGCAAAACCCTGGTCTTTCCTTTGCCAAAAATGCAGATAAAATATGTACAATAGTGTATCAAGCTATTCCCAAGAGTCCAACCCTGAAAATGACTAAGAAAATACATAATATAGGAAAGCCAACACATTCCCTTGCCTCTAGGGGTCGAGCTCATCATCCTAGGAGCTATTTCAACCAATTCTAAAAAAAGCACTACAATCTAGGTAGTCAAAACAACTTGCCTCTATAAGCTAGGAAACCAATTCATTCATTAAATTTTTGCTATTTTGTGAATGAATCATCTAGAATAGGTAAATAAGTTTCAACAACATAATTTTTCATTAATTACATCAAGAGGGGTGAAAAATCACATCACAAGTCAAAACTGGTCAAACTGGCTTCATTTCCTGAGCTGAATGATGAAAATTGTGCCAAAAAACCTTGTGCGTCACGCGCCTGCGCCCTGTGTGCTGCGCGCCTTTCCACCTGTTTTTGGGGCACTTCTCAGCATCCCAATTGAGCTCAAGTTGGCTTGTTGGAAAGCCACTGATGTCTACTTTCTAACCCAAGTGTAATTTTCCAATTTGGTGTCCATTTGACCCTCCAAAAGTGCATTCTCCCGAAAGTACTTCCTGCTGGTGCAAAAAGTGGCAGAAAGGTGATTTTCATGATGTTTTTGAGCTTTTTGGTCACCCAGAACTTGATGAAATACTTTGGAAATGGCTGAGCATGTATAATTCATCATGATAAATCCAAAACTACAAGCCATTTGTGATTTGGACCTCCCAATCTTATGGGTCGCGCGCTGCGCGCTACACGTTGAGTCAAAAAACCTGTTTTGCAAGCCAAAACATTTCAAAATGACAAAATTTTCTTCGAATTTGCTCAAATTTGGAGTGAAGACCCTCTATCATGTGTTGTGCCCCGCCATTGAAGCCTCAGCCAAAATTTGGAGTGGATCGGGCTTTTTTCGTCGCTTTAGCGCTTTGCTCAAACGCCTCTTTAGGATCTTCATTTTCGCTTTACAAACATGCATGCGAGCCCAATAGTGAGTTTTCATATGATGAAGCATGCCCTTGTCTCTATTTTCCTTCGCCAACAACTTCTCCAAATGAGTGTTTACCCAGATGAGCATTGATTCTCGATCAATAGGTGTCAAATCACCGGGTCTCCTTCGGGCCAATTCTCGGTCTTCCCGGATTTTTCGTAGCTCACAAAGTGTATGCGCATCTTCCAGCTGTTTGTTTTGCTACTCCAAGTAGTTGATCACCCACTTAGCCATCTGCAATTTCTTTTGCAGTGACTCATTCTCGACCCTTTGCTCTTGGATTATCTCCTTTAGCTCCGAGCTATGAGAGCTTACATCAACATCAATGATATCCATGTCCTGACCTCCTAAAGGACCCTCATCAAACATGGGCCTCTTTCCCCTATCCTAGATCTATACCTATGCCGAAGAAGAAGGCGAGACCCCTTCCACATGATGTGGAGATAATACTCGCTGTGCTGATGAAGTCAACGAGACCCCTTCCACCCCTGGTGGAGATAGTACTCGTCGTGCAGATGAAAATAAGGCCCTGTGCCCTCGCTGATATGTCACATACGCTGGAGCATTGACATGGTCGGTCTCAGGAATGTCAAACTACTGTGAAGGCCCTCCTTCATCATGAACTATCTCTGGAGGAGGCTATAGTGCTGAAAAGTAATCATGGGAGATGAAATCCTCCCAAGTAATACCCTGCTGTGCCAACTGATGCATCACTATGATTTTGATCAATGCATAATGATATATGCTCCTATGCTAATGTGTTGGGTTCTTCCTTTGTACTAAAGGCACCATCCTCTCTATGTTGCGATACATGAAAAACAGAATGTTCATCATACGTACCCTTGTGAAATGCATCAACAAACGGACATGGTACGCATAGAGACGCGAGAATCTGCCCTCACAACTGAAATACCAAATGATGAGTTTCATTAATGGTGCAAACTCATATTTCAGGAATATGAAAGGAAAATCTGCGCTCAAGTGTCTGATATATCTAGGTTTGATATATGGATCATAATAGAATCTATCTAGCAGATGGCGTTTGCTCCATTCCTCCCCTACATTTGCTATCCCGGTGGCCTGAGAAATAGTCTCGGGTGACAAGGTGAAATTCACTCCGGCAAGGTTTACATGACCATCCTGTAAATGTAGAACAAATAAACGGACTAGTTCCCGATGATGCTGAGTTTTTGAGATCAACTCACAGTATTGGAAACATGATTGGCGCCGAAAACAATCCATTGCAAGTGGGCAAGCTTGCAATTGAGCCAAAGAAGTAGGCTCCTCCCTGACATGCTGATCACTTTTTCCACCTTTTTGATACCTCCGTGGCACATTTGGCACATTTACCCCCGGTGTAGAATCACTATCATACTCCTGCTCATATATTGGTTCGGTCTCTAACATGTCTTTAGAAACAAGATAGCTGGAATATATATATGCTGATGTATAACTGTGTGCACAATTGACTGTAAACTATTTCTTTTGCTTCTAAAAATGCTGTGACCAAGGGGACACAAATGTACAAGGGAATATTAGGAAAGGGAAAACATTAGGGAAATGGGGGACATGGAAATAAAACAAGGAATTTAGAGAAGGGAAGGGACATGAAAATCTTGGATTTTAGGGTTTTGGGATGAGGTAGGGATAATGTGTTTTGTAATAGAAGTGAGGGACTAGGATTTGAGGGAGTATAGTGTAGGCTTTATGAGAAAATTATTAGGGAAAAATAATGGTGAATATTGGAAATGGGAAACAAAAGGAAATGGGAAAAAATGATAACCTTGGTAACATTCAGTTTTTGAAACCCTACAACAGTTTTTGCATTCAAACCTTACAGCAATTTCATGGACAAAGGTGGGGTTTCCACTTGGTTTTCTAGGGAAAACATATCATAAATCCATTATATTAACCTTTCAAAAACCAAGAATAAGCCATGGATATGAGCCTACCTGCAAATTTGTGCTGAGAGGAGGTGTTTTGGTATTTTTCCAAATCAATTTTGGGCTTAAACCCCATTGCGCCGCGTGCCTCACCCAACGCACCGTGTGCCTCTGATGCGCCGTGCACGTGCAATTTTCCACTGCGCTTTGGTGCCTGATGTGCTGCGCGCCTCTGATGCACCGCGCGCCCAGCCTGATGCGCCGCGCGCCCTGGAAGTGCTCCAACTTGCATGCAAATTCACAAAATCGCTTTGGAATGGTGCTCTTCACTCTTGGTATGTGGAATGGGTTGAAAATGATGTGAAATGTCTTCATATAGACTCCCTTTTGATTTTTCCTTGGTCCATAACCCATTTTCTTATGTTTTGTCATTGACACTTATTCAAAATTAATAGGCTCTGACCTTTTTGGTTTCCTCTTCAAATTTGGTTGAAATAATGATTTTCTTTGATAATTTTTTGCAGGGATAGCTGTGATATGCTTTGACAAAGGAGACCAAGGCTGTGCTTGGACGTTTCAAGAATTGAAAATTTTGAAATTTTTTACAAAAATGAGATGACGACCTATCTTCAAAAACAAAGTTTTGAAGAGAAGTCATACTTTATTTGTACAATGATGAAAATTATTGAAGTGACTATCTATCAAAGACATCCCTCTGGCCTGCTGGTCTTCTTAGACTTTGCAAAACAAAATGACTCAACCCTAGACCTAAGACCTAAAAATTTTGAAAAAATGACCTTTGAAGCTTTATGAATAGACTTGAACCAACAATGCCAAGCATGAGGGGAATGAGTGACACCAACCATTTCGTCAGAGTTATGGAATGCCTAACAAAATGAAACTGATCAAAACTGATGGGACACCTAAACATGAAATGCAGAAAGAGCTTTGATCTCTGACGGAGGGATCACTAGACCGACTCTAACAGTACAAAAAAGTGATCTTTGGCTTTGAGCCTCTCTTCCTCGAATTTGAGTAAATGATCAAGCCTTCTTTGAACCAATAGGCAAGGTTTTCCTTGTGACTCTTGGGAGAGCTGCACGGCTGGGAGATACATGTTCAAGGGCAATATAACTTCTTTACCATACACTAGAAAGTATGGCAAGGTTTTGGAGTTACACGGTCAGCCCAAAGTGCATTTGTCAAAGAAGTATATCATTTCTTTTTTTCATAGAAAATGGTCTTCTTGATTATGCGGATAAGATTTTTATTTGTTGATTCAACTAGATAACTTCCCTACATATAATAATTAGATGCATGTTTTAAAACAATCCCATTCTCTAATGAAAATTCATAAAGTCTTAGTGATAAAAAAATATGTTTCATTATCAAAGATAAGTGACGTAGTAATGCCAAGCCTGGTTATTATGTTCTTTTGAAAAAAATGAATGACTTCTTGATTAATTACTTGTCTGAGAAGAACTGCCTCTAACCACTGGGTAAAGGAATATGTAGCTGTAAGGATATGCTAGTGATTCTTTGACGAGTGTGGGAAAATATCTTCGATAACATAAAGGCCCTACCATTGGAATGGTTCTTCAATTGGTACTAGGTGTAGTTGGAGAACTGAACTTTGATCACGATTGCCACATTTTTGACAAGCTTGGCACTTGTAGACATAGGCATGTGCATCTTTGAAAATAGTCAGCTAATAATAACTAACCCTCATAAATTTTTGTGTTGTGATGTCACCCACATAGTGGCCACTTGCCGGTCCATCATGTAAGTCCTCAAAGACCTTCTTTGTATCTTGCGGTTCAAGGCACCTTAGTAGAACTCCATTGTAGTGCTTCCAAAAAGGAACTGCATGGACCAATTGATATGATAGAGCCTTTAAACTAATTTCCCTTTTCGGTTTGTTGAATAAGTGCGATGGCAAGGTGCCATGCTCCAAAATTTTCCTTATATTTTCATACCAGGGAACTGTAGACATGGACTGAGGAACATTATCAATATTATATATTTCTATCTCCTACTCCTATCCTCAAAGATCTTGTTCAGGAGCTTCCTTACCTTCGACTGCTAGAATGCATAGGCCATGACGTTTTATGATATGAACTGGTTTGAATTCCAGGTTATATTCTTGAAGGTAGGTCATCCAGTTAGCCCTTTTCTCACCCAACTCTTGTTTTACAAGAATTTTTCTCACTGTTGGATGAGGTACAAATACAGTTGTATGAGCCTTGAGTAAATAGGGCCTAAAATACTTAACTACCTTATATACTTCCTATGTTTGTTTATCAATGACAAGGTAGTTTAATTCTAGTCCTTGTAGACTGGAAATTATAAAATAAATAGGTCATTCATTTCCTTCATTGTCCTTCTGAGTCAACACAACTGCTATTTTCCATAGTTTGGATTGAATAGTGCAGGTGCACCGATGATAACCTATTTGATCTGAGCGAGAGCATATTTCTCTTGTTTATCCCATACATATACTACATGTTTCTTGATCATCTCCTATATCAGTTTGACTATCTGTTCGTAATTAGAGATGAATTTTCTGAGGAAATTAATTTTTGCTAAGAAATATTACATGTTTTTCTTGTTTACCATAAATAGGATTTGTGTGATAGTCTTTACCCTCTCAGGATAAATCTTGATTCCACTCTTTTCTATGGTGTGCCCTAGTAGAATCCCTTCAGACGCACCAAATATTCTCTTATTGGGATTAAGGTAAATTCCATACTTTCAACACCACTCGAATATTTGTTTTAGATGATGTATATGATCTGAAATTTTCTTTGAAAATAGAGTAACATCATCTAAATAAAAAAAAAATCCTTATAATTATATGGGCATGAAAGGCGATGTCCATCGCTCTTTGAAAAATTGTTCTGACATTGATTAGTTTGAATTCAATTCTCTTAAAAGAAAACATTCCCCATTTAGTCTGTAATGTGGTTTTCAATTTGTCTGGTTCCACTACTAGAACTTGATTATAGCCTAAAAATCCATCTAGTAGAGAAACAATTTTAGACCCAAATACTGATGATGATGATGATGATGGTGGTTAACATCCACTGAGACCAAATTGGTCTATCGGACCTATAATTTCCTAATTTCTAATTGTCTGACTCCTTGTCTTTCTTGGCGAGATTGGTGGTGTAGCTTTCTTTTTCTTCTCTATGGTCTTCCAACTTCCTTTATCTTGCATCTCCTTCATCTCTTCTGGTTCTCGGGACATTGGTGTCTTAGCTTCGCGATCTATTGTGTTCATCCTTTTGGAGATAGTCGGAGAATGCGCGTTATTTGAAACCTCATAACTGTCGATGCTTGAGGGGTTGTTGAGTTCACCTTTTTGTTGTTGGGCGGGGCTTTCCCCCTGCTTGTCTTGAGAGTTGTTTCCATCTTGCCCTATTTCTTGTAATTCAGAGTTTTCTCGAGAGTATTCTTCTTGCATGACAGTGTAGTGTTCTTTTTGTGCTCCTTCCCACCATGTAGATCTATGGTGAGTTTTTCTAGCAAAATTTTTCTCGGAGGCTTTTGGGCAATTTTTGGCTAGGTGGCCTGTCTCAAAGCAAGATCGACATCTGAAGAGGACATTTTCATAATCGAGTTTCTGGTTCCACACATAGTCTTTACTTGTTAGGTGTATTTCCGCTGGGAATCCGGCGCTGAAGTCCATTTCCACACAGATGCGTGCATATGTGGTTCTGGCATATTCCTCTGTTTCTGGGCACCTGCAGTAAAATTTTCCAATTGCATTTCCAATGGCTTCTAGTGAAGAGAAATTCTAGAGATGCAAGGGTAGATTTGGCAATCTCACCCAAACTGGGGCTGAGGTTATGACTGTTGTTGAGGGATCAAAAGATGGGTTCCATGGCCTCATGAATAGGCCTAATTTATCCCAAAACCAAGGGCCAGAATCTAGAATACATTGTCTGCTTTCCCGGTTTTCAAAATCTACTATAAAGAAACCCCTAGCACAGGGGTAGATATTAATTGCATCAGAAATTAGAGGCTTCCATACCTCCGTGATCCAACTATGGAGAGCTGTGAGCTGCGGCCAAAAACCATTGAATCGGCATATTAGGGCACTCTCAGAGAACTTCAAAGCCTCATCGAGTGAAGCCTGGACCACCTGGACAGTGGGAGCTGGGGCTTCACTGACTATATGGGCAGGAGCTTGCCCCCCAGAGGACGGAGAGCCAGCAGCTATTTTCGCGAAGCTGGGAGCCATCTAGAAAATGTTCTCCTTAGTAAACTTATTGATCTGCGCCTTCACCGAGTTCAGAACCGAAGATCTGCGAGTTAAGAGTAATGATCTGCGAGCCACCGTAGAGCAGGGAGGTGATACCGCAGAGCGAAGAGCGAAGGGAGGTATCAAAGAATATATTAGTTACTTCATAAAACAAATAAGTGCCCGCCGATCTGCGAAAATACCGCAGAGCCCGAAGAGAACAATACCGCAGATACCGCAGAGTGTTACTTTGATATTTTAATATAGATCACCGAGGATATTGATTCCTGAATGCGTTTATATACGCGATACCGGAGCCTCAGAACCACAGGAGGATATAGATCACCGAGGATATTGATCACTGAATGTGTTTATATAAGCGATACCGGAGCCTCAGAACCGGAGGAGGTTATAGATCACCGCCGATCTGCGAAGATACCGCAGAGCCCGAAGAGAACAATACCGCAGATCTGCGAAGATACCGCAGAGCCCGAAGAGAACAATACCGGAGGAGGTTATAGATCACCGCTGATCTGCGAAGATACTATATGGAGTATCTGATCCATGGATGACACTTGATAGTTATCTTTGTCATAAGCCTGGTTAAGATTTCAGAAATCAACACGTAAATGTGTTTCATAGAAGTTATTTCTAACCAGGACCAAGTTGGAAACCCACATGGAATGTCTAACATTGAAGATGATCTGGACATCCATCAACTTTCTCAGTTCTTTCTGAATGAGGGGTTCTAATGTTGAATGGAATCTCTATGGTTTTTGTGGGAATAGTTTCACCCCATTCTATTATAGGAATTATGTGTTGGAAGATACGAGTGTCATAAGTCTTTAATTCTTCATATGTACATGGTAACACATCTCTCTGCTACTTGAATAGGAGAATAAACACTTGTTGTTCCTGTAGGCAACAACAAGTACCGAGGTTCACATATTTCAGATCTTATGGGGTTCCAAGGTTGAATTATTCAAATGAGAGCTTTGAAATCTAAGTATTTGTGTTAGTAAGTCTTATTAATCATTTTGCAAGTGATATAATTCTCTAGGGACACCACACCTTTTGGCATACCATTTCCTTTTGGTTCTTGGGATGCTTCCTACAGAGCCTGCTCATGCTCATCCTCCTCTATGGCGACATATTTTAATACGTCAACATTCGCTATAAAGTGTAGTATCTATTGGTAGTTATTAAAAACACATAAATTAGTAACATTTTTGAGTACAAATTGTTTATATAAAATTTCAATAGAAAAACATTTTTCAACGGTGACATCCTAGCAGCGGAATTTGCTAATGCATCTATCGCTACATATAAAACTCTTGGACATAAATAATATTGAAATATTTGAAATGATTTATCAAACCCCATACCTCCTGCTGGTGTTTTTTAAGGTGAGGTGAAACCATGGAAAATTTTAGGGACTAATATTCGCAAGTGGGGTAATTTTCCATGAGTTTTCCAAAAAAAAGATTGGCCAATTTCCATTTTTTATAAAAATGATTCACCAAATTTTACAATATAAAATTATTTTACCTTAAAAATTGCCAAAATTATATAGAGAGTATATATAAAATCATTATAAATTTGAACAATTTTACAAATACATCAATAAACATTTTATAGTTTGGAAATTAGGGACTAGTGAGATTTGCCAATGTTTTTAAACTTCAAGACAGTTTTCCATCCTTAAAATTTTCCCTGGGTGAAACACAGTGTATAGTATCTCATACCTGATGAGTGACTACCTCTGAGTCACCGATTGCATTTAAGAGCTCTACCTTCAAGTCTATAACTTTATTTAATTCAAGTACAATTTATTCATATTCTATAGTATTATTAGTGTGCTCGAACACCAGACGACATAAAAGTATATGTTTCCTATTATGTGGATTTGTAAGTACACAAATGGCTCCAGAATCGTCCTGCATCTTAGAACCATCAAAATAAAAAGTCCAAAAATTCCTAGCTACTAATTTGTTTCCTGTATTACTCCTACTAACACTAACATTACTACTATTATGTACATCTCTATTACATAGTTCATTTGCACCAAATGGAGAATAAGGAAGGAATTCTAGATGTGTATCCAGTGGAATGGGTGATGGTTGTGCAAAGTAGCACCCAAGGCCAGTTTCTAAAAATATATTACCGAAAATTAAGTTTGTGAAAGCAACAAGCTCATTTTTCCCTTCAAAAGGTGTAACAATGTGTTTCATGTCAGGTTCTGATTCCACCCAAATTTGGTTACTCTTGCCCTTGTACGGAAGCCATAAATGTGACCAATCAGTAGCAAAATACCCTTGTAGTTTTCTAGACCAGTCTATACTTAGAAATACACCTTAAGATTTTGGAATGTCCATAATCACTATGTCTATGCACTGGTGAACTCGGTGATTGGATGATAAGCGAATAAGAACATTTTTGAGTTCACCAATAGCTTGGACAGGAGACTTATCTAGCTGAATAATCTATGCATCGGTCTTATCCCATTCGACATTAATTTTCTTAGCAAAAGATAATGGAATTATGTGTACGAGTGTACCAGAATCAATTAAACAATTGTGAACATTGTATTAGAAATTATAAAAGTCAATAGAAATGGAGGGAAAAGAGTATCAGCTTCTAATGTTTTAGTGTTAAAAATTGATTCCAAAGGACCAGAAGACTTACCAAACACCTTATGGGAAGAAGAATAATTACCACTTGATGAAGGCTAAGAAATAACTTTGACAAGGAGTTCTCACTAACTTGCTATCCTTGTAAACTCAAAATTTGAAATGTTTTTGTGTGCTTTCTTCATATCTTCTACTATGTTGTAATCTAGCACAACATGAATTCTCATAGTGTCTAGAGGAGTGACTTTTTTTGACACTTCCAGAATTGTAGACTTTCTTTTACCATTGGAGGAAGTGTTCTTTGGTGTGGCAGCATCTCCAGACTTGTCTTGAGCTCTCTGAGCCGATTTGATGGGCGGTGTAATTTTCCTTAACAAATGTTCCTTCAATTTTTGCCTCGTCGACTCTTGTTCAAGAACATGCCCTTGACTTATCAAATTGTATCAATTGTTTTTCCTATGAGATAGGACATCATTCAATGGTGGTTCATAATTTTTTTTCTTCTCATCAATGAACACACAATTGGAAGTGATTATTACGTGTCTGACACCTGCAGTCTCTTCAGCTGCATCAAATTCTTCCTTCTCTTCTGTTAGACTCTGTCTCATGTCAGAGATTGATTCTTCTTAAAAATAGGGTTTTGAAGAAGAAATCATTAAATGTGTTTCTTTAGATTATGTAATTTGTTCTTCAGCTCTTCAACTAGTAGCGACTTCAGCTCCTATCTCTGCACAAGCACAATTCAAAACATCATCAGCAATAAGAGGCAAAAAGCTATTTGGAGAAAGTCTCACTGGAAGTCCCGAATAAATTTCATTGTCACAACTATTGAATTAAATGATTGTGTTAGCGCTGGGAATGCCCTGCTGTTCGTTGAAGATCAGGAGCTGAGCCAACGTGTCTTCATGGTCCTGTATCGCATGTCATCAAATCAAGATCTTGCAGCTTGTGCAAGTGAAAGCTTTAGCTCAAAGGAGCACACTGATCTTTTACCGGGGAAAAGGTTGTTGGACATGCCAAAATCGATGAATGTTTGTGCTATATATGGGCATGATAATGCAAAAGCTAGCTCGATCATTAGTTATTAATGCCCTAAAATCATAGCCAGATTTAATTAATGAGTTAAAGGAGGTAGTCCCTCAGTTTCTACACATAGTTGAGACAATGCACCATCGATGCCATTCTGCATTTGAGGCCCTGCCTTTCTCAGGAAGAAACTTGACTTCAATGGTGGGACAACTTCATGAAGATTTACTGGTGGTTATGGACTTCATAAATGATGCTGTTGCTACTCTGGATGCTTTTGTGGAAGCATATCCTGCTGCTGCCTCATGTTTCATCTCACGAGGGGTTTCCAATGAAGATAATCGAGAATTGCTTTCTGCCTTGACAAATATATATGATTTTCTGCTGCCATTATTAAAGAGTTTTACTTTGATAAAGGACAATGCCCTCAAGTCTGCTTCTAATAATATGGAGTTTCTTGTGCAACCACGCTTGAAAACTATGGTGTGCATTTCGAACAATTGCGCTTGCATTCCTTTTGATTTCCGAAGTTGGAGCCCTTATTGAGGATTGGGGAATTAGTAAAGATCTCGGTCTAAATGAAGAGGTGCAGCCAAGCATGGAGTCAAACACTAAATTCATCATGTTACAGACCTGTATCAGCGGGCTTATGTATTTTGGCTTTATATGTACCTGTTCATTATATTTTCTCAGTATAATATATCTTGATTTTCTCTCTAAAAGACAATAGTGGAAATTCATACTCAGATGTATATTGGCTGGCAGCACTTGTGGACTCGATAGGCAAAATTGAATTTGGGCAACAGAGTATTCAAGCGTTGCTGCCACTCTTAAAACGAATAAACTCTCTCTTGCAATTTGACAGATTGATGCCAAGACACAATGGACGCAAATTGCATTGAAATTGTCGCACTTTGTACCCATGGGACGCTTGGAAGAACTTATAAACCATTCCAGGACGTTCAAATCACGCCATGGCAAATTCGTTTGGAAACAATTAAGGCATTGATTGATCTTGAGGCACGTGGCCTTAATGGTGGACGAGCTCTCATAACAGATGAAATGGAACTGGGAAAGACTTTGCAAGCTATTGTTGTTGCCTCATATCTCAAAGATGCTTGGCCAGTTCTTGTTTTTACTCCAACTGCATTGCGTTTACAGTGGGCAGTTGATTCTTGCTGGTGCAGGTATATTGAAAGAGAAAACATGTACTACATACCCTGCCATAAAGCCTGTCATTGTTGGTGCTGATGCAGTGTGGAAAGATCCAGAGCCGATATCAACCTGCTTCATTGATGGAAATCTGATCACTGGTGCAGTTTGGCCTGGACACCCTGAGTTTATACGCCTTTTTTTCAAAGCATTGGGAGTAAAGGTCACTAGCTCAGACAAACGTATTATTTTTCTCTATGGGGACTTCATGGAGGATTATGAGGTAATGGTACCATTCCAGGCTCTGCAAGCCCTAGAGATGTTATTTGCCTAGGCAAGAACATTGGAGATAACTGCCCAACTGCTATCCATGACTTTGAAGGTGATCAAAAATATAGTGGAAAATTGGGCCATAATTTCAGTCTTAATGCCAATTTTGAGGATGTTCTCAGTCACCTTCCAGAATCGAGGGGGACGCTTCTGATTGTGCTTTCCCAGACTTAGTGCACAAGGCAAGGCAACAAGAGCATATTGACATGTGGCTTTCGCAATGCCAAGATCCAGATCACGGTGGGATCTTTTGGAGATTTTGTGGGATTGTGGGCGATTGTTGGGATGCAACCATGTAAACCGCTCTCAGTGTAGTTGTCACCATAAGCTGAATCGGCAGAATGTTAGCTTAAAGGTTGTTTTATTAAAATGGCCAACGCATTTCTAGATTTGGGGTGCAGTTTGCAAAGCGGCATACAAGATTCGATTGCTTATATCTTCAGTAAATAGGAGTGACACCTGTAATGCCACCACTTCATTAGTTTTCAACAGTTCGAGTAGAAGAAGGAGCACATTTTTATTTTCAGAGGAGCTGATTGTTTCTGTTAGTTTATTTATTAATAATGATAAAAACAAATCCTTGATCTTGGGGTCGATTTGTTTTCCCCCAGCTGTGTTTATTTCATATATTAAAAACAAAATCATTTGTAAGAGAGGGGGATAGAGAGTTCTGAGGGCTGAGTGCTGGAGGAGAACTGAGTTTTATTGTACAGTCTTTGACAGAGGGATTTTTAATGAAAATTTCATAGCTCTGACTTCTGAGATTCCTGTGGTATGATAATTTAGCATATGTTTTTATCTTGTTTCATATGTAATCTGTTATGTTTCATTTCACTACATGATCATTTCTAACTGAACAAATGAAGTGTTTACATAAGAATTCATGCCTGCCATGCTTTGCCTATAATTTTGTTCATGTTCAATGTTTTCTGCTGTTTGACAAGGATTCAAAGTTATTGTTTGCCCTTGTCAGCTCCTCACCAGTCTTGCCATCTCATTTAGTCTCAATTTGATGCTAAATTTCTTGCCTACCTTGCCTTAGTCGATAACCTGTGTTTTTCATTATATTTCCCTGTTTCAAGCTATGATTTTGCCCATGCAGCCCAGAAAAACCCCGTTGTTTAATTAAAAACCCCAAATCAAATCTTTCTAATAAGTTTACTAGCCTAATATCAGTGTTACTTTGTTGGTCATCTCCCTAATTGAAAATTTTCTAAGAGAGACCGGAGAGAGCCTTCTCCTGCCCCGTAGGGCTAGCTACGAGGCTGAATGGTTTGATGTAGCTTTAAGATTTGCCTTTCTCAGCCTGAGGTGAAATGTCAAACGCTAACATCTTCCACATTCTTAGTCTTCTCATCTGAAAGTAAAGAGTCAATAATGTGCACAACTAGAGCATTCACATTGTGATTCTACTATGGGCATATCTTTCCTGAGTGATATTCTTGATGAAAAGAATAATACTGGTCCATGTCCATGCTCTTGACATTGAGCATGACATTTGAACTCTACGCAGACTTAGCTTACTAATTACTATTGTTGTTTTTCTTGTTATTCCTCGGGAAGTTGAAGTTTGGAGGCTTGCTGCTGATAGTGATCTCACTTTTCCTTTTTATTTTTATTTTTTCCAACTCATTGAACATAGTCTTGATAGTCCAGGTCAAGCTTTAAATATCAATGGCCTGTTTATCCTTGGCCTTGCTTGAAGAGGATTGAGACCTTTTTCCTGTCTACTTGGTGTATTTAGACGATTCATCATCAATAATGAATCCAATTAAATGCAAGTCCTTTTCAACAAAATTGGCTTCTTCAAAATTCTCTGCCAGATTTTCTTTTGTAGTTCTCTTTACAAATGACACTGTGCTTATCAGCAAGGTAGAAGTGTAGTAATCAATTGTGATGGAGCCATGAGACTATGTACCTGTGGGAAATTTATTCAATATCCTATTGAACCTCTGATTAAAATATTTAACCTCTTATTTATGCTCCATATTTAGATTCCCTGAACCCTTTAATAACATTGCTAGGTTTTTTCATCACAAGCATTTTCAAGGAACAACTTCTTAAACCCCTTCCAATTCTGAATTGAGTTTGAAGGAAGACTGTGATACCAAACAACTGCTCTACCATCTAATGTACAAGGAAAGAGTCTACATGAAACATAATTATAATGTACCTTGAGAATTTGTAGGTGTTGGTAGAAGTTATCCAAATGGTCTTCTGCTTTGATTACCTTGTCAGGGTTATATTTCGTTAACAAAGTTTCCTGGTGTCTTGGCATCTTATGTAAAATACCTGGAAGAGTGAGTGGGCCCTGAGACATCCAAACCAAATCCTAGTCTATCATGTTCTCATCTCTGTGCTCCTCCTCCTCTTCAGAACATGAGGAATCTTCTTTGTGGCCACCTAACCAATGGAAAATGTTGTTTGAGAGAACAACTGGCCCCGTCCCCTTTGTTGTAAAATGGAGGATACTCTAGTTGTTTTATTTTATCTTAAGATTCTGCTAACTCTTCAAGAGTAGAAAAAACAAAATCTTCCACTGTAGAATCCACTATCCTAGTGAGATTTGTTTCTTTCTTCTTTAGAAAATAAGGAATATTACATGATCCAGGAATTAATCCAATAGCATTCGCAAAGTGACAGGTTATAGGCCAAATTAATCAGAAGTGATCATAGGTAACTTCATAAGTTTTTTTTTATTTGGGTTGAAAAGATATGTCTACTTCAGGAATATGAATTGGAGATGTGTTGGGAATGTTATTGCCTTTTCCAAAAGAAGTATAATGTGGGTGGGTGGAGTTATCAGCCATAAAAATTTGGCTTCCCTCCTTCTAGTGCTAGAAATGTTGATAGTGTTGGATTTACCAACATTCAAAGGGGCCTCCTAGATATGTGGTCCCAATTAGACCTCACACCCTTTGGTATAGGAGCCCCACCCGGAATAAGACCCAGTTTTCGTCTACTTAAAGATCCACCTTGCCTTTAGCTATCAGCAAGAGAGATAATCACATATGTGCCTTTGAAAAGAAAACACGTGTGCCTAATGAATGTTTCGTTGTAGCTGTATCAAGGTTCTTCTACTACAGAGGGGGATGAAAGTGAGGCTCTAAGAGAGAGGTATTAGTACCACCCTAATAAAGACTCACATAAACAATAATGTTTCTTTTAACATCCTGCTGAATATTCCACATAAATGTGACAATCGTTACAACAATTACAACACATTCTCAATAGGATAAGCACTAAAATAACCGAAATAGTTAAACTACCTTAGTATCGGTGAAAGAAAATATGAATAATAAAAATTCATAGAATATTCTTACAAAAACTCATAATCCATGTACGAAAATGTGATGTCCACCAAGCTTCAAATATTAAGTAAAATTCCCAAGATGCATGAATACAATGAACATCACTTGCTCTAATTGTGGAGCATTGGAGCCACTACTTGTTTCCCAAAAGTACTAACTTATATCTCTTATGCCTTATGGTAGAAGCCAATATTAAAATTCCTTTACATTTGAAATGAGGATCTATTTATAACTTGAGGAGTGACCTTTCATATCCTCGTGACTCTTGACTTTCTAATTTCTAGTGACCTTTGGACTTTAGCAACCTTTGGAGTTCCAAATGACTTTTGGAATTACATATAAATTTTGGTATTACATGTCCTTTGGAATTCCATGAATATTGAGTTCACACATGACTCTTGGACTTGTTTGTGTTTTACAATAGTTACAATAATAAATTTTGACTTCCACATCATCATATGATGAGACTAGACATGTCGCTATATTGGATGATTAGGACTGATAGTGACTAATGACATGGACTTCTTTCTGTGGTGACATAACTGCGACTGTATCTTTTCTTGTTCATCTTCTAATCATAGCGCTTTCACCCTCCAAAGGGTATTCAATATTAAAGTCTTTAGGTTGCTTTGATCATCAAGTTTCAGATGTGTTCTTGGTTCTCTTCATGCTTCTTTTATTTATCCTTTTTATCTGATATTCCTCATGTGTGATTTCCATGAGGTTTCTCGAATACCTGTTTCTGAAATCACTCATGACGAGAAAATATCAGTCTGAAAATATGCTACTCTACTATGTTTTATGTACATTTTCTAGTTCATGCCTTCTTAGTGTTCTCAAAATGGTTAAAGGATCTTTAGGGTACAAGGGTGCACTTGGAAGGGATGAAGGACTAAGGATGAGGATCTTCAAGGCTTTGAAATTGTTATCAAACTAGCTCACAAAAAGATAGAAAAGAAAGATCAATGCCTTAGGATTCAGCCTCTTCGAGGGAGCAACCTCCTATACATTTCACAAATGAACAATTCTTGGATGATACAAATGAAAATACCTCCTTTCTATATATAGGAGTCTAAGGGGTCATAATATAATCAGAGCTGACATAACAATAATAATGTAAGGGCATAATAATAACAATGGTGGGCTTCTATGGGGCACAATTGTAACAATATGGGGACTACATGGGTACAAAAATATAATAAAGGGGTTATACTAATAACAATAAGGGGTTACACTAGTGGTATAGGGGCCTAACATGCCCCTCTCCTTCAAAAAGTGTTGTCCTCAATGCTTGAGTAGTTTTTGATGCTTTTGTATAAAATTTTTGTTCTCCCATGTGGAATCTTCAGCAGGTAAGTTCTTCCACTTGATGAGATGCTCTGAAATTGATCAATTTCCTAGCTGTCGGGTTCTTATTTCTATGACTGCTCCAGGTTCCAATATGATTTTTCCTTCCTATTCAAGTTTTGGAAATATTGTTTGAATTGGGATATTCTGCAACTTTCGAATGTGCGGCCACACTTCTTTGTCCTTCTTCCATTCATCCCTTGCTTTATTTATCCAATTTGGTTGGATAATAGAAATATCACAAAAAAATTCTTCCACATCCTCATCCTTTCTTGAGAGTGCATCTGCAACAAAAAACTTCTTCTCTTTTCTATAGATGATGTCAAAGTCATAACGCACCATATTTGTGACCCATTTTTTATGTTCTTCTAATGATAATATTTGTTCTAAAATGTATTTAAGACTATCATGATCCATTTTTACCTTGAAGTGTCTTCCC
>APFE030005580.1:197181-227637 GCA_000404065.3 Pinus taeda
TATGACCTTTAGTGCATTTTCTATCACAATTGTAACAAAGCCCTTTTTATCTTTTTTCTTCCAATTGTTGTGGTGTAAGCCTTGTAGGTTGTGGAAGGCTAGGAGAAGAAACACTTCCATAATTATAGTCATGATTGGTGGAATTCCTTGTTTTCATTTCCAACTCGAATGCCTCCTCCAATGCATCAGGTTCCCAAAATTGAACCTCATGTTGAATGTTATCCTTTAAAGTCCCTATGAAGACATAAATCCTTTGCTTCTATGGAATATAATTTACCCTTCTATTCAACTTTTGAAAGTCTTTAATGTGCTCTTCCATTGAACCCTATTTTTGGAGATTTATCAATTGGCTAAAGAGGGAGTTTCTCTTTGTATCCTCATAATGTGGTATCATTTCCTCCATGAAAATTGACCATGTGACAAGTGGTTTATGAGAACAAAGCCATTTATACCATAAAAATTGATTCATTTCTAAATAATTAGATGCAATACATACCTTTTGTGACAGTGGTACACCATGTAGATCAAAATATTTCTCCATATGTAGTATCCAATTTACCAGATCCTTGCCATCAAACTTCCTCATCTCGCTTTTTCTTGATTTTAGGAGCTCGATCTTGAAACGATTGTAACTCTATAATTTCAGATCTTCTAGTTTTGAAATCATGACCTATAGTATCCCTTTGCATCCTCTTTCCAATACCACTAGTCTGATCCAAATTGGATTCTCCAAGGAAATGTTATGCCAAATCTCCCACGGTGACCTGATTATAGAATAGTTCAGTAGAGCTAACTTGTACAACATGACACATGTCACTGTTTTGACCTTTGGATCTAAAAATGTACAAAAGAAACTACAGTCCGTCCTCTTTTTGTAACTTCTTACGAAATTTCAATCTGATGCTCAGAGAGAAAGTTATGACGATTTTCCCCAAGTAACCTATTTGGAATGTAATTCAGGAGTCTAGAAAAAAGCCAACTTCCTCAGATCATATCTCTACAAATATAGTGTGAACAACTTTTAATTCGGACCCGAGGTTCAAAATGATTTCAACTCAAATAGGTTTTTTTTAGCATCTGAAACGTCATAGAAAAAAGTTATAATGCAAATGCCACGATGACCTATTTGGAGTAGCAAAACCCTAGAATCCAAAGTTTTGAAACCAAATGTTATGGAACCAACTCATAAAAAGATAGAAAAGAAAGATCAACACCTTAGAATTCAGCGTCTTCAAGGGGGAAACCCCGTATACATTTCACAAATGAACAATTGTTGGGTGATATAAATGAAAATACCTCCTTTCTATATATAGGAGTCTAAAGGGTCTTAATATAGTCAGAGCCGACATAACAATAATAATGTAAGGGCATAATGACAATAGTGGGACTCTATGGGGCACAATAGTAACAATATGGGGACTACATTGGTACAACAATATAATAAGGGGGTTGCACTAATAACAATAAGGGATTTCACTAGTAGTATAGGGGCCTAACATAAATGCACTCATGCACTTAAAGGGAAAAGACAGTTAAGGCAGGGCGCATGTCACAATTTTGAAGGACAAATGGGAAAGTTGCGGGCTTCCCAAGTGCACTATGCACTCAAGGGAGAGAGGGAGGGTGTAGGCAACACTCTCAAAGGCTAAAGGTTGAGCTTCATTCCTTGAGTGTGTTCTAGTGTGCTCAAGGAGGCCTCAGGAATGTTGTAAGATGCAATCTTGAAGGCATAAGGCTAGGGATTCATGCCTTCATAGTGTACTAATGCACTCAAGCAGTTTAGGAGGGTGCATGGTGCACTAGGGAAGGCTAAAAGATTAAGCTTTAGATGTTCAGAGTCTACTAGTGATCCAAAATGGATCTTGAATAGACTTCTAAGTCTATGAATTTTCCTCACGTGGGAAAAGTGAAAGTCAAAGTATGCTCCTGAAAATATTCTCATTGTAGAGATCTCTTCATTCTAAATCTAATGCAATTTGAATGGGCGAAAATGGACTTCGGATGAAGAAGTTATTGTAAAAAGAAATTTCCCATTGTTCTTTGAAAAGGAGGCAGATTATTATTAAATGGGACTTAGGAGAATAAAGGCTTTCTAAAGAAAATCACATTGGAGGGTTAAAAGGGCGGACTTAGACCAACGGCCTTAAGAATCCCCGATCAATGATCTCCGACTTATCACATCGGAGGTAGGATTTTTCCCGATAAATTTTGAGATCTAGATTTTTGGATCTTCTATGTATTTATTAAGGGATAAATTCCCCTAGGGTCTTGGGTTGATACCCTAGAAGATCAGAGGTTATCTACAAAGAAAAACACACATTCCACACAGCCATGATGCTAATATAAACAAACTATATGAAGAGAGGTGCACCTAGGGGTCCTTCATTTGGGAAGATCCAGCCAGGGTCCAAACCCTCTTGGAGTTCCTTTTAGTCCTTCAATCTGTAAAACAATCAATTCCAGAAAGTACAACAATATATTGACCAAGCATCATAAAGAAATCATCTTCATAGAATATTGAAAGGTAGTTAGCTATATAATTAAAACAACCATTCATATGTGAATCATAACATTAGTATCATAAACATGAAGAAGATTTATATCAGGAACAAGACAAGTGTTTCTTTTATTATAGATAACTAAAGTATAGAAATGAATGATTTCACCTGAGTCTTCCTTTCGCAGGCTCCAAGTGGAACCATCCTTCGGATTCGTCCAGTCTCAAGCCTTCAACAAACTCCTTCCATGACTTACTCCAAGATATCTCAAGTAGTAGAAAGACATCATAACACAAGAAACAAGGGTTTCCTGTAATGGGGGAAGTGCTAGGAGCACAGGGATCTTCAGACCTAGTCAAGGATAATCTCAGTAGAATGATCTTTCTCTCTATCTTCTCCTCCTTAGGCCTTCATATTGAAGCCTTTTATACTTCTCCCAAAGTAGTTTTTTAGTTGGGAATTCATTGGGAACAGTTGGGCCACAGGCACTAATAGGTAATCAACAAGTAAAACCCATGATCGCCGCTCGAAATTAAGGAGATTTAATTTTTTTAAGTGTTTTAAGACATATACGTAGGTTGGGTATACATAGACCCACGTACACATGCGTTTAGCTCAGGGAAATGTCGCGTATAGGGAGTAAAACATTGTTTTTTAAATATTTGGACTAGGTCTAGAAGGAGGGGTTGCCCTAGGCCATGAGTGCAACATCACAAACATCATGAGTCAGATTTGAAGCTATAACAGATGCCCCCTAATATATGAGGTTAGAAGGGGTACATGATGGCCGAAATTTATTAAGCAAGTGCATAGAAAGGAAATCTATCAAAAATTGAGAAGGACTTCACCAGAGTTCAGCCTGCCAAGCCACGAAAGGAGATTAGAAAGAAACACTCTCTAAGGCAGGCATACCCATTCTCAGAGAAGGTAAAGCATGTCTGCATATGAATTACAAGCGGATCCACTAAGTATACAAGTATAAACATTGGAAAATACATAATGGATCATCTGATCATGATCGAACAAGTACATGTCTGAATATCACATATAAGAATGTTAATGATGTTGAAGGATGAAGCAGACCACTGATATCAAAGGCTGATCCCAAAAAGTACCAAATGAACATGATGGAGTAAGATGGTACTACACTTTAATCTTAGGTTCCAACATATAGAATGTTTCCTTGAATGAATACAACATATAAGGTGAAGTGGTATCAACTAGTAGCAACAGGAGTAACTATCAAGTGAACCAATGAGTGTTGATGCAACCTGAGGTCCTCACCGATCGCTGTGGTACATTTCTACACCATGGGAATAAATGATCTGAAGTCAACCATGTGAGAAATCATCTAATTACCGGTCATTGATTTATACCGTTAACAAACGCGAGACTACTCACCGATAATGATAATGAGCATCAAGGTACCTAATACAATCTAACAAGTGTGAATAGATGAGCTGAAGTCGAACACCTATAAGAATCTATCAATCAGGATACAATGATGGTTTCCCACTATCGATAGCTAAGGATTTGCCACTAATGACTGCAAACCCCAAGGTATTGCCAAATGGACTCTAGATATTTGCCCTAGAGCAATGAGTCGTAGTTGATAGGGAAAGATCAGCTAGAAGGAAGGCATTAAGGCATCCTTCATCAATCTACCATGAGTGTAACCCGTAGGCCAATAATGTGGAGGGAATCGGATGAAAAAAGATGTAGTAACCCAACCGAAGTATGTTTCTGGCATACACAAGATGTGGCTAGCACATGACAGAAAGCCTCTAAACCAACCAATAATGAAAGTTGACACAGAGGCGAGGTATCCACAAATAGGGTCAAATGGAAACCAAGGTATTTCATGAATCCCAATGTGTGATAATGTAGGCTAATGTCAAACACAAGGGAAACCACTCAGTCAAAGACCCATGATACTGATCGATGCTGAGCATAAGGTGACCTATCAATAATGAAAATAGGACTAGGGTGTAGCTCTACGCCTATCCTCAGAGCAAGATGTCGTCATCGATAAGGACAAGACCTGCCAACAAGAAGTTAGTGAAGACCTTCTCAAACCGGCATGAGTAAAGGATCAATATAACTGATGTGATGATAGACAAGACATTGACACCAGGGATGGCTGACTAAAAAATGAGTCAAGAGACATCGTAGAGAGGTCGACTCAGGTTAACTTCCCTTGAACAAAAGAAAAACTCAATGTGACTATGTGGTAGCATATGATAACTTTGTATAAGTTTTTCATGCCGGAGGCATGAACAAACCCTCCATATGATTGGAAGAGATAACAAATTGGGGGAGAACTGACTCAATAACAAGGTTAAGGTGTACCTAAGTCAAACTAAATCCCGCCCAAATGGAGGAGACTTTGTTTTGAGTGCTTTGTTCAAGGGTGACACGACTGACTCTTGCTGCCAACAATAAATGGAAATATTGTCCCATTTCCACTCTTTTTTGGAATATATAATTTTTTTGTCTTTTTCTTTAAGCTGGAAAAATAATAAAAAAATGGTATAGTATAGTGGAAAGAACGAGTGTTGGTGAAACAAATGATCTAGTTCCTGGGATTGGAACAATCCTATGCTCAATGCAAGGAGGTGAAAACTGGTCAAAGACACTCAAATGTGTGTTCCTTCCATGGATCAAGGTGTGTCAAGTTGTAGAAGTCAAGGGCATGCAAGTTTGATTTTGCAGTCGTCATGGTCAAAAGTTGGCTTAAACACGAGTCCAGGTGAAGCCGGCTCAAGGCCAAAAGGTGAAAATGGTCAAAATGAAATGCAGTAGTACAACTCAACACAAAGGAGCCTCTAGGGTATAAGGCCAGAACG
This sequence comes from Pinus taeda, assembly GCA_000404065.3. Classification (NCBI taxonomy): domain Eukaryota; kingdom Viridiplantae; phylum Streptophyta; class Pinopsida; order Pinales; family Pinaceae; genus Pinus; species Pinus taeda. The sequence continues at coordinate 202,526 of APFE030005580.1, forward strand.
AAGTGAATAAGAAAAGAGGAATGAGTCTTCATCGCATAAGTCATGGTGGACTACAGAGGACTCCCGATCCTAGGGAAAAAAATCGGCATGAGTGCCAAGTGACAACAAGGTGTTAACTAGGGCACCCATGATAAGGTAGGCTCTACCACACAAGCCATGATACTTCTAGGGAATGAGAAGGTTCCACACCATAACTTGGTGGGGTCGATCCTAAGGCCAAAATGGGAAAAGAAACTGATAAGTGCACAATGCAGGCGGAAAAACCCAACCTATATGCCAGTTTCGAGAACCATTACCTGTTATAACGGACCAACCATAACAATTTCCAAAGGGGGAAACTTCCAAGTTCTGTAGTCATAAATAGGAACACTAGACAAGAAGTTAATACATCCCACATATAAACTTCATACAGAATCTTGTGTTATAGAATACAAAACTTGAAAATGCGTACCTTATATATACAATATGGTACAAGGAACCACACAACCTTGTGGCTTATGCATAACAGTTCTTCCAGACAAACCCCTTGCAAGGCTCAGGCCAAGGACTCCTTTGGTAGCCAAAACTCATGGCTTCAAAGAGTTCTTCCTATGAAGGAAAATCAATTTCTAAGAAATCATGAGAACTACAATGATCAAAAGATGGAATTAAGGGGTCCCATGTCCCTATAGGAAGAGTCTCTCGGTCAATTGCCGGGACCAAGTCCCTAGAAGGAGAATAACAAGTCAAAGGATACTTCTCAGAAGCATTTGAACATTGAGGATTCAATGCCACATAATTGACCCATGGCGAGGTAGAGTCTACTTGAACACTTGGCATAAATCAAGGGGTATTATGTAGTAAATTTGAATTAGGGTGGTAATTATCAGATGCAAGTTGATCAATAGTGAAAATATTCCCATTATGAGGAAAGCACATTACTCAAAAGAGTGAAGACACTACAACATACATAGCATAGACATAATCATGCCCAAGTAGCATATTAAAGTCTAAAAGGCTATCAACCACCATCATATCGATTAAGATAGTCTTCCCACCTAAAGTGATAGGAAATTTAGGAAGAACACCCATAGATTCACCAGGTCTTCTATCATAGGCTAACAACTAACTTTGAGCTATCAACAACTTTTGGGAACCCAAAGCTTTCCAAATCAAAGAGGATATAATAATTGCAGAGGATCCTTCATCCACCATACATCGATAGACATTTATGAAATTAACTCTAACCTTTATTTGGAAAGGTGCAGCGGAAGGAAGACAAGGCTCGACAATACTATCCCAACCAAAGGAAACACTCCTAGAACTTGGAGGGGGAACATTCGAAGAAATGGGAATGCCCCCTATACTAGAAGACCTTGTAATAGAAATCAAGCAGACTCTTTTGTTAGGCACTTCACCCCCCAAAAGAGGAGTGTAATCGGCTAGAGATTGCACTAGCTCGACTAGATTATCAACCAATGGTCGATGAGATTGATGAGAAACCATATCAGATCTAGGAGTAGAAGTACTTTCAGACTCAAACCATATCCTTTGTACCTCTGGAATATCAGGGCATAAATGAGTAAGATGGTCTCCCTTGGATATCTTACAAGGGAACTCAAGTTTAAAACTTCTACATCTAAGTTTCTTATCAACCTCCAATCCGCCAACATGACTAGTAGTGGTTTGCGGAGAGTCCTGAACATGATTTGTAGAGGTCGATGACTCTTTTCTAGTATGATCTGCAGTGACTAGATTTATGCCCCCAACATGACTTGCAGCGGCTGAAGACTCATCTTCAACATGACTCATAGAGGTTGATGATGATGTGCTAGTATGACTTGTAGTGACTAGACTCATGCCCCTAGCATGACTTGCAGCGGCTGAAGGCCCATATTCAATATGAATAGCAGAGGTTGATGATGAAGGGATAGAATTATTCTCCTTCTTTGACTTCCTCTTTCTCCTCTTTTCAGATTTCTTGTTACAAGGAGGAGAAAAAGGAATCCCAGATTTCTCTTTGAAAGAAGATGAAAAATTAGCACCCATGTGATGCCCCTGAAATAAAGCATTCATCTGAGAAGCTTCAAGAGCATTGGGAATATTTGGAGTGGACCACAACCAAACGTGTAGTACAACATTCAACCTAGGTATATTCAAAGTGGCCATCAAGGGAGTACCAACATTTCCAAGGAAAGGAAAATCACAAGGATCTCCTTTTGGAAAGGTACCTTAGTTGGTTTCCATAGGAATATTGGCCATATCATACTGATTTGCAGACCCTTCCCTTATAGGAATGTAGAAATGAATTTTCAAGGAAGATAAACACACAATCAAGACCTTTTCCCTTGAGGAGGCAACTCCACAACTTCCGAATGAACAACCAAAAGCCTTTCAAGATCGACGGAGTGGTAAGTCACTCACTTAGAATACCAAGTCCAAAAAAATGACTAGACAAAAATACCTAAAGGAAACTATATATAAGGAGAAAATAGCACTCAGCTATAAAGTCCCTAAAAGATGTCAGCTAGTGAAACAACTTTCAAGTATTTTTGCTCTAGGTGATTAGGACCAGACACCAAAATACAAGGAAGTGAAGTAAAGGGCCTTCCAAAGATAGTCTGGGATAATGATGGCCTAGTCCTACTAGCGAAGGTAACAGAGGAAGTTATGCTGACCTCCTAACAACAACCTGCACCGGTGCAAGCCCCCAAACTTCGCAAGGGTGCCCTCCAATAGTACCATTGAGAGTGATACAACATCGACCTCAGGCACCATGGGATTCCCCCCCATAGCCACCTATGTAGATCCCTAGGAGAAGCAACTACGGTTACCAACTCATGTCAGAAGCCAGGCGGAACGGTCTTGAGGTAAGATCAGACAAGTAGGAGAGGGGGTATCTCTCTTCCTTATCTTCAAAAACCCTCGTGCTTAACTCCTAGATCCAGAGATTTATTGGTGTCCCTAATGCTATTGGATTTTCACTCACTATCCAGACTTCTATGTTTGACAGTTTAAATGGCCTTGGAGATTTTTCTCTCCACTCACCTAATCCAAGGCCCTAAAATATCCTAAAACTTGTTGGTGTGTCTAACTTGACAATTATAAAAAAGTTTTAGTGTATTTTAATTAGCACTTGTTTTTAAATGGGATGTTCTTAAGTCAAGGGATAAGTGGAAATGAAACTTGTGGTGTTTTGATGCAAAAGAAATTAGTAAAAACCAAACTGTATGCAAATGCACTCGTTTTGTTCTTTGATGAAAGAAATTTCTACTAGGTTCAGAGGAACTTCAAAGAAAGAAACAAATTTTTCTTTTCTTTTCTTTTACTCAAGCTTCACACTCACAAAGATTAACAAAACTATGGATGCCCTAAAAAGATGCACGAATTTATCCTAATGCAATGAGTACATGCTGATGCAAACCTTAAGAGTACTGTAAATGAAGAAATGAAAGTAACTTGTTTAGCAATTCTAATTTGCCACTTAAGATGTTTAGATAGAATATAAGTTGCTAATGCTCATTTTCGTCCAAACACTAAAAGCAAGATTCAAGACAAACAAAAATGCACTTTCACTTAGAAAAATAAACTAAATTAAAACAAAGTTCAAGAAAGCAAAACCAAGTTTTCAAGAAGTTTTCTTCAAAAGAAAAAACAAAAATGAATTTTCAAAAGTGCTCTAAACAAGACCGAAACTTTATGATCGAAGAATAGGCAACAAAACACTTTGCATGTTGACAACACAAAATGGGTGAAAATTCATAAAAAAATGTGTTTCAAGATGCTCTTAACAATAAAAAAGCAGCAACAAGAGCTTGGCAATAAAGACCAAAAAATCGAAAATACAACTGTCAAGAAAGTGTGAATCAACAACTTTCAGAAAGTAAGAAAAACTGATGGTCATAAAGATGTAGTTTTGACACGCAAACAAAAAGTCACCAAAACAAGATTTGACACAAAGATTGAGATCAATCTTTCTACCCTGGAAGAATAGAGCAACCAAGATTCCTAGCAAGAAATCTTGTGTGCTTAAACAAAAAAGATGACGCTTGCAACAAAACAAAACAATACCAACACTTTCCACAACCGGAGAGAGTTTTAAATCATGTACTTGCTATAAAAATAAAGACTGACATAGAAAAGTAACTGTCCAAGACTGATTCAGACTAGCAGACAGATCTACAGACACAAAAATATTTGAAAAATCTTGAAAATTTTAGGTATACGCGAATGTGTTGATGAACAGCTGCGTGTATACACTATCAAGCCTAAGGAAACCTACGTATATGCTGGTTCACTTAAGGAAACTTACATATATACGCTTCTGTAAACTGGAAAAACAATGTATATAAAAGATTACAAGAAAAAATAAAAAGTAGTTTGAAGAAACTGATCAAACTTACAATTCAATTTCCTACAGGAACAAACTACACAGTAACAACAAGCAAATAGATAGCTGAGCCTTGATTGGCTTGAACAAACCCAAACTAGGAACAACAATACTGTTGTCCCCAGTGGAGTCACCAATTTTGTTAATGGATAAATTCCCCTAGGGTCTTGGGTTGATACCTTAGCAGATCAAAGGTTATCTACAAAGAAAAACACACATTCCACACAACCATGATGCTAATATAAACAAACTATATGAAGAGAGGTGCACCTGGGGGTCCTTTGTTTGGGAAGATCCAGCCAGGGTCCAAACCCTCTTACAGTTCCTTTTAGTCCTTTAATCTACAAAACAATCAATTCCAGAAAGTACAACAGTATATTGACCAAGTAGCATAAAGAAATCATCTTCATAACATATTGAAAGGTAGTTAGTTATATAATTAAAACAACCATTCATATGTGAATCATAACATTGATATCATAAACATGAAGAAGATTTATATCAGGAACAAGACAAGTGTTTCTTTTATTATAGATAAATAAAGTACAAAAATGAATGATTTCACTTGAGTGTTCCTTTCGCAGGCTCCAAGCAGAACCGTCCTCTGGATTTGTCTAGTCTCAAGCCTTCAACAAACTCCTTCCATGACTTACTCCAAGATATCTCAATTAGTAGAAAGACATCATAACATAAGGAAACAAGGGTTTCCTGTAATGGGGGAAGTGCTGGAAGCACAGGGATCTTCAGACCTAGTCAGGGATAATCTCAGTAGAGTGATATTTCTCTCTATCTTCTCCTCCATAGGCCTTCCCATTGAAGCCTTTTATACTTATCCCAAAGTAGTTTTTTAGTTGGGAATTCGTTGGGAACATTTGGGCCACGGGAACTAATAGGTAATCAATAGGTAAAACCCATGATCTCCACCAGAAATTAAGGAGATTTAATTTTTTTGAAGTGTTCTAAGACATATACATGGGTTGGGTATACACAGACCAGCGTACACATGTGTTTAGCTCAGGGCAATGTCGCGTATAGGGAGTAAAACACTATTTTTTAAATATTTGGACCAAGTCTAGAAGGAGGGGTTTCCCTAGGCCATGAGTGCAACATCACAAACATCAAGGGTGAGGTTTGGAGCTATAATAGTATTCCTTTGTATTTGGATTTTTTGACCTCCCGCCTGTGCGATCTTGATTTGCGATGACAAGATAGACCTAAGAGGGATCTAAATGTGATTGAATGCATTTTGAGATCTGGTTAAATGCTCCAATCATGTGTTTTCGACAATTTTCCTGTGTATTGTGTTATTTGGCTATTTCTGCAGGAGGAAGGTTGAATAGTTGGGTTTCCTATGCCCACCGATTCATTGCAATGGGAAACTGATTCTTTTATGGAGACGCGTGGTTTCTCCATGATGGAGGACTGTAACTGATGTGTTACAAATACATAGAGAGCACCATTGACCAAAGGTTGCTTAAGAGGTCATTGGAAGGTTGCTGAGAGTCACTTGGAGGTCGAGCAAACTACAGATGAACGCAGAGGCCGAGAGAAGCTCAGAGAGCTAGAGCTGAGAGCCAAGAACTAGAGCTAGAGCCAGAGCCAGAGCTGAAGAGATAGAGCTAGAGCGAGAGCTGAAGATCCATAGAGCTAGAGCCAGAGCCGAGAGCAGAAGTAGAGGCTGACAAAGATTGGAGGCAGTTGTAGAGAATAGAGATAGTGCTCATTCTCACGGTTCCAATAGTTGAGGTGACTATAGGGGACCACTGAATCCATTGAGATGGACTTCAGAAATTTTGAGGACTTCTAAGAGCTATGAAGCAGTAATGGAGCTTTAAAACATCAAAGAGATCAAGTGATCTAGCTGTTGTTGGTGTCTAGAGTGAGCTGAAGACAGAAGAAGGAGTCCAGAGACAGTAAGAGAATTCCAAGGGAGTTAGAGAAGCCAAAATCTCAAGAAGCTCAGAGCACTGACTGAAGGAGTCAAGTCCAAAGAAGCCTAGATCTCTTTGTAGAGTGAGGACAACTAGCAAGATAATATGGTATTCTAAACCCATAGGTACTGTGTAAACCAATGGATTTGAGCATGGAGCTTGTAAAATAATTTATGCCATAATCCCAGAGAGCCTAGTTGAGTTTACTAGAGCTCAAGGAGACGTATCCCAAGAGGTTTAGGTGAACTTCATATTGTGTTGCTGTTATGTGTGATTCTTATTTGCTACATTGTTTCACTGTTATATGTTTTTATATCAGTTTAAGCAAATCAACTTAAAGCACATAAATAATTTAAAAACAAACACAAGAATACACCTATTTTCAAGTACTTTTTAATTCCGCAATTGGTTAATCATAAGGTATTGGAAATATATAAGCTTTGGAGTGGGAGAGGTTCTTGTAAGCTTGACAAGATGCCTTTAGTGCCCGATTTCAGATCAGCTAGTGTGCTCAAGGAGGGAACAATTCTTTGAGTCGAAGGAGTGCACTCAAGGAAGACTTAGTCATTTTGGAGGGCACAATTTAGAACAAGGAAGGGGATTTGTGCTTTTGGAGTGCACCCAACTCTCAAGGAGGGCGCATGGCACACTTCTGAACATTGAAGGATCTCCCATCAAGGCTTTGAAGTGAGCTCATGCACTCTTGTCCTTAATGGTCTCACTTTGGAACCAGAATTTTTCTAAGTCTGGATGATTGGTCAAGGGGTAAGAAAGATTATTTATAGACATAAAACCATGTGCGGCGCATAGTAAATCATCAATAAAACTTATACTATTTTTATAAACAATGAATATACATCAAAAATTTACTTTAGGCACATTCCCTGAGTATAACTAGTGAAGTGTGTGTAACTGGGACCTAAAAGTGTTGTTTACAACAATAAAATGTGTTATGACCATGAAATACATGTAGAGATGTTCTAATCATTGCGTCAACACTTGAGAACACTCAAGAAAAATTAAGGCATGTGAAACAACATCAAAAAACACTTGATGATCGAGGAAACACTTGATACGATGATGAAGTAGGCTCCAAAATTCAGATGTAGTGAAATTTTGGAGGGTGTTGTAGTAGTGATAACATTTGGTGAAACACTAGGAAAAATTCAACATCTCTATCCAGGAATAGTTTTCAGTTAAGGATCAGATATCCAGGAAGAATTGAGTGCTCTAATTTCCCCCTTTCGACTTGGTTTCATACATAACATATTTTTTTTCTCTACTTGGTTGAACTCTCACAAGGATACATCATATTACAATTTGTTAAATTTAGGAAAGGGTAATGTGCATGGCTAGTTTATAATATTTAGAGTATAGAGTTTTGATCTTTAGTGTTGCTCCAATGTCAACAGGCCTGGAAAGTACCCCGATGGAGTCACTTCAGGAGCACAAACGTTGTTTCATAGCCAACGAGCCTAGACAATACCCCAGTGAAGTCGCTTGCTTCAAATTCCTGTGTAGGAAGCCTTTCTCTTCTTTCACCCTTTATTTATTTATTTAATAGAATTGTGCATTGGAACTTATTATTTTTCTTGAGCAGAAGAGGGACCCTAACTTATTGAGAGTAGATAACGTTACCCCTTTAGAGAATTATTTTAAGACCTTTGATTTAAGTTTTCTCACTTTATATTTTCCCCTTATCCCTTCTCTACTAGATTAGATAAGCCTTAACACACAAGTAGACATATACCAAGTTGATAAGTTCAAGTGGTAGCATAAACATGGATCTAATAGGTTCCCTCAAGGTTATCCTATTGGACGAATCATATTTTCTATCTAGAATTACCTCAACCTATGGCATTTTACCAAATAAAGAAGGAGAATAAACAAAAAGTCAAGTTCTACAGTTGTCACACTTTTCTTTGATTGCACTACAAAGTCTTTGTGCCATGCACTTTACACACAGGTCTTATTTATGTACAATGGCTGCAAACAAGACAAAACATGACATGACTACATAACAGACACACAATTGACATAAGAACAAAAGGAAAGAAAATGTAAAATAATCTATATAGGAAGTGCAGCTCGTAACTGCTACTAAAAATATTGCTTAAGGTCTCGACAACTTATAGGAAGGGGGTCAATCCTTCTGTCCAAATATTTCATCTTGAATGCATTATGGTTGAGCCTCTCTTCAATTGTGAATGGTCCAATCCACAATGGCTAGAACTTAGTGTGTTTACCTTTTTCTTCATGTGGTTTATCCCATTTCAGAACTAGGTCACTCACATCAAATCTCTTTTTCGTTGCAGATATTCTATCAAACCAATGCTTTACATGGTTTTTATGTACAACAAACTGGTCTTTGGCTTTGAGCCTCTCTTCTTTGACTTTGAGTAAAGTGTCTATCCTACTCTGAACTAGTAGGAAAGGTTTTCCTTGTGACTCTTGGGAGAGCTTCAAGGCTGGGAGATATAGGTTCGGGGGAAAGATAACTTCTTTACCATACACTAGAAAGTATGGTGAGGTTTTTAGGGAAGGTTTGGGAGTTACACATTCTGCACAAAGTGCGTTAGTTAAAGCAATATGTCAGTTCTTATGTTAAGAGAAAATGGTCTTATTGATTATGTGAATAAGATTTTATTTGTTGATTCAACTAGACCATTTCCCCGGGGATAATAATTAGATGCATGTTTAAAAAAAATCCCATTCTCTAATGCAAATTCATAAAGTATTAGTGATGAAAAGAACTTTTCATTATCAAATACAAGTGACTTAGGAATGATAAAATTGATTATGATGTTTTGTTGCAAAAAAATGAATGACTTCTTCGTCATTTACTTATCTAAGAGGAATTGCCTCTAACCACTGGGTAAAGTAATCTCTAGCTATAAGACTATACAGGTGCTGCTTTGATGAGTGTGGTAAAATATCTCTTATGACTTCAAGGCCCCACTATTGGAATAGTTCTTTTACTGCTTTTGGGATCAGTGGGGTGACTGACCTTTAATCACAACTGACACATTTTTGACAAGCTTGGCACTTGCGGACATGGGCATGCACATCTTTGAAAAGAGTGGGCCAATAATAATCAACCCTCAAAACTTTGTGTGTTGTGGTGTCACCCATATAATGGACACCTGTCGGTCCATCGTTGAAGTCCTTAAGGAGCTTACCTATATCTTGTGGCTCAATGCACCTTAGAAGAAGTCCATCATGGTGCTTTCAAAAAAGCACTCCATGGACCAATTGATATGATAGAGCCTTTAAACGAATTCCCCTTTTCTGTTTGTTCGATAAGTACAAGGGAAAGGTGCCATGCTCCAAAAATTTCCATAAATATACGTACCAGGACACTGTAGACGTGGACAAAGGAACATGATCAATATTGTACATTTCTATCTGCCGCTCCCATCATGAAAGATCTTGTTTGGGAGCATCCTTTCCTTCAACTGCTAGTTTGCATAGGCCATGACCTTTTATGGTATGAACTGTTTTGAATTCTAGGTCATAGTCTTGAAGACATGTGATTTAGTTAGCCCTGCTATCACTCAACTCTTGCTGTACCAGAAATGCTCTCACTACTGGATGAGGTATGCATACAATTGTATGAGCCTTGAGTAAATAGGGCCTAAAATACTTAACTCCCTTGTATACTAAATATGTTTGCTTATCAATAACATGGAAATTTAATTATGGTCCTTGTAGACTGGCACTCATAAAATAAATAGGCTATTCATTTCCTTCATTGTCCTTTTGAGACAACATGGCTGCAATTGATAAATCAAAGGAAAAGGCATAGAGCAGGAAATATTTTCTATAGTCTGGACTGAATAATGTAGGTGCATTGACAATAGCTTGTTTGATCTGAGTGAAAGTATATTTCTCCCATTTGTCCCATTTGTATACTAAATCTTTCTTGATCATCTCCTGTATAGGTTTGACTATCTGAGCGTAATAAGAGACGATTTTTATGAGGAAATTAATTTTTCCTAAGAAATTCTACATGGATTTCTTGTTTAACAGAAATAGGATTTGTTTGATAGCCTTGACCCTCTTAGGATCAATCTTAATTCCACTCTTTTCTATGATGTTCCCTAGTAGAATCCCTTCAAACACACTAGATACGATCTCCTTGGGATTAAGGGAAATCCCATACTTCCGACACCGCTCAAGTATATTCTTTAGATGACGTACATGATATGACCTTTTATTTAGAAACACGGTAACATCATCTAAATAAACGCCAATGCTTTGACCTGTAAGGCCATGAAAGCTGATGTCTATCTCTCTTTGAAAAGTTGCATTGACATTGATTAGTCTGAATGGAATTATCTTGAAAGAAAATGTTCCCCATTTAGTCTAGCATGTAGTTTTCAATCTATCTGGTTTCGCTACTAGCACTTGGTTATAGCCTAATAATCCATCTAGTAGCGAAAAAATTTCAGACCCAGATATTATATGGAGTATCTTCTCCATGGATGGCACTAGATAGTTATCTTTTTAAGAAGAATGATTAAGATTACATAAATCAACACATAAACATATTTCACCATACTTATTTATAACCAGGATGAGGTTGGAAAGCCATGTGGAATGTCTAAATTTGAGGATGATCCAAACATCCAACAACCTTCTCAATTCCTTCTGAATGAGGGGTTCTAGTGCTAGATGGACTTTTCGTAGTTTCTATTGGAACGATTTCACCCATTCTTGTATAATAATTATGTGTTATATGATATGAGCGTCCTAATTTTTTAAGCTGTCTTATGTTCATGCGAACAGATGTCAATACTTCTTGAATTATAGGTGAATAAATTCTTGTTGTTCCTATGGGGAACAAAAGGTATTGAGGTTGACATATTTCATATCTTATGGAGTTCCAAGGTTGACTTGTTTACATATGAGCTTTGAACTCTAAGTCTTTCTGTTAGTAGGTCCTCTGAATTGGTTCTTTAGGTCATATAATCTCTCCAAGGACACTAAGCCTTTTAGCTTGTTGTTCCTATGGGGAACAACAGGTATCGAGGTTGACATATTTAAGATCTTATGGGGTTCCAAGGTTGACTTGTTTACATATGAGCTTTGAACTCTAAGTCTTTGTGTTAGTAGGTCCTCTGAATTGGTTCTTCAGGTCATATAATTTCTCCAAGGACACCAAGCCTTTTAGCATAGTGTTTCCTTTCGGTGCTTGGGATGCTTCCTGCAAAACCTACTCATGCTCATCCTCCTCTATGGTGACATCTTTGAATATGTCAGCATTTGACATAAAGTGTAGTATCTGTTGGTCATTATTGAAAACACACAAAATAGTAACATTTTCGGGTACATATGGTTTATATAAAATTTCACTAGAAAAACCATTTTTCAATGTCAACATTCTAGCAGAGGCATTTGCTAATGCATATGTTTCCGCATTTCTAACTCTTAGAACACAAACAACATTAAAAGATTTGAAATGATTTATCAAGCATCATACCTCCTGCTGGAAATTTTTAAGGTGAGGTGAAAGACATTGTATAGTATCTCGTACCCAATGAGTGACTATCTCAGATTCGCCGATTACTTTTAGGATCTCTACCTTGAGGTCTGTATCTTTCTTCCATCCAAGTATACGTGTTTCATATTCTGCAATATTATTAGTGCACTCAAACTCCAGAAAGCATGAAAGTATATGTTTCTTGTTATATGGGTATGTAGGTACACAACTGGCTTAGGAACAATCCTGTGTCTTAGAACCATCAAAATAAAGGGTCCAAAAATTGCTAGCTACTAAGTTGTTTCTTGTATTATTTTTCCTACTAGTATGTACATCTATATTACATAGTTCATTTGCACCAATTGGAGAATAAGGAAGGAGCTCCAACAATGTATCTGGTGGAATGGGTGATGCCTATGCAAGGTAGCAACCAAGGTTAGTTTCTGAAAATCAGTTATTGAAAATTAATTATGTTAAAGCAACATAGTCATTTTTCCCTTCAAAAGGTGTAACAATTTGTTTCATGTCAGGTTTTGATTGCACCTATATTTGGTTATTCTTGCCCTTGTGTGGAATCCATAAATGCGACCAATTGGTATCAAAATACCCTTATAGTTTTCTAGACCAGTCTCTACTTAGAAATACACCATAGGCTTCCGGGATGTCCACAATCACTATGTTTACGCACTCGTTAACTCGGTGATCAGATGATAAATGAATAAGAACATTTCTAAGTTCACTAATAGCTTGTACAAGAGACCTATCCAACTTAATAATCTATGCATCGGTATTATCCCATTTGGCATTGATTTTATTGGCAACAGATAATGGAATTACATTTAGAGATGCACTCGAATCAACTAAACAATTTAAACATTGTAACTAAAAATGTCAAAATTCAATAGAAACAAAGGGAAAAGAGTATTAGCTTATAATGATACAAGGTTAACAATTGATTCTAGGGTTCCATAAGACTCACTAGTTGTATTATGGTAAAAATAAGCATTACCACTTGATGAAGGTTAGGAAATGGCTTGGAAAAATAGTTCCCACTGGCTTGCTAACCTTGTAAGCTTAAAGATTGAAATATTTGCACGAGTTTTCTTCATATCTTCCACTATGTTGTAATCCAATGCAATAAACATTGTCATAGTGTATGGAGGAGTGACCTTGTTTGAAAATTTTGGAATGGTAGACTTGCTTTAACTACTGGTTGAAATGTTCTTTGTTGTGGCAACATCTATAGAATTGTCTTGAGCTTTTTGAGCTGATTTGATGGGTGGTGTAATTTTCCAGAATAAATTTTCCTTCAATTTTTTCCTCATCAGCTCTTGTTCAAGAACAAGCCCTTAAATTCTCAACTTGTATCAGTTGTTTTTATTATGAGCTGGGTCCTCATTTAGTGGTGGATCCTCAAAGTTTTTCTTCTCAATAGTGAACACACAATTGAAAGTGTTTATTGCGTGTTAGACACCTGCAGTCTCTTTAGCCACATCAAATTCTTCCTTCTCTTCTGTCTACTCAGTATACTCATATGAAAGTACTGTGTCAATAATATGCATGGCTAGAATGTTCATGTTGTAATTCCACTATGGGAATGTCTTTTCTAAGTGATATTCTTGATGAAAAGAACAATATATTTCCATGCCCACATTTTCGACATTCAAAACGACATTCAAACTCTATGCAAACTTAGTCTACTAATTAATGCTATTGTTGTTTTTTTTAATCCTTCTCGGAAATTTGAATTTTGGGGGCTTGGTGCTGACAATGGTCTCGCTTATCCTTTTTTTTAATTCTTCAAACTCATTGGAGAGAGTCTTGATAGTCTAGGTCAAGCTTTCAAGATCAATATCATCTTTATCCTTTGCCTTGCTCAAAGAGGTCTGAGATCTTTTTCCTATCTCCTTAGAGTCTTTAGATGATTCAGCATCGACAATGACTCTAATTACATGCAATTCATTTTCAACAATGATGGATTCTTCAAAATTCTATCCCAAAGTTTCTTTGACGGTTCTCTTTATGAATTGCATAATGTTTGTCAGCAAGGTGGAAGTGTAGTAATCCATTATGATGGAGTCATGAGGCTTCATATCCATGGGAAATTTTTTCAATGTCCAATTGAACCTCTGATTAAAACCTTTAACCTTTTCATTCCGCTCCATATTTAGATTCCCTAACTTCTTTAATAACATGGCTGGGGTTTTTTCATCAACGAAATTTTCAAAGAACAACTTCTTAAACCCCTTCCAATTATTAATTAAGTTTCCAAGAAGAATGTGATACCAAACAACTGCTCCACCGTATAATGTACAAGGAAAGAGTTTACATGCAACATCATCATAATGTACCTCAAGCATCTACAAGTGTAGGTAGAATTTATCCAAATGATCTTTTTCTTTGATCACTTTGTCAGGGTGTTATTTTGTTAACAACTTTTCTGGGTGCCTTGACATCTTAAGTATAATACCCGGAAGAGTGAGTGGACCCTGAGACATCCAATCCAGATCTTTGTCTGTCATGTTCTCATCTCTATGCTCCTCCTCCTCTTTAGAATCTGAGGAATCTTCTTCGTGATTGCCTAACCCTCAGAAATGTCGTTCGAGAGCACAAATTTGTCCCTATCCCCTTCATTGTAATATGGGGGGATTCTCTAGTTGTTATGTGTTGTCTTCAAATTCTGCTAACTCTTCAAGGGTAGAAAAACCAAAGCTTTAACTATAGAGACCACTATTTTGGTAGGAGTTGCTTCTTTCTTCTTCTTCGGAAAATAAGGAATATTATGTGATCCAAGAATTAATCCAACAACCTTCACAAAGCAATGGGTTATAGGACAAATTTCCCAGATGTGCACGTAGGTAACTTCACAGGTATGTTTCGAGCCGAGCTCAAAATATTTTCCTACTTCAGCAATATGAGTCAGAGAGTTGCTGGGAATGTTACTGCCTTTTGTAAGAGGAGTATGATGTGGGTAGGTGGAGTTGTCAACCATAAAAATCTTGCTGCCTCCTTTTAGCACCAGAAAATGTTGATAGTGCTCGACTTGCTAACATTCAAATGGGTCTCCCTGATATGTGGTCCCAATTAAACCTCGCACCTTTTGGTATAGGAGCCCCATCCAGAATACTGCTCGATTTTCATCTACTTAAGGATATTCCTTGGCTTTAGTTGTCAGCTAGATAGAGAATCACATATGTGCCTTCGAAAATCAAGCTAATAAGCTTGGTGAATGTTAGGTTGTAGGTGCATAAAGGTTCTTCTCCTGTAGAGGGGGAAGAAAGTGAGCCTTTAAGACAGAGGTAATAGTACCACCCTAATAAAGACACACATAAATAGGATTGTTTCATTCAACATCTAATGGAATTTTCCACAAAGACATGATGACCATTGGAACTATTACAATACATTCTCAATAGAATAAGCACTAAAATAATTGAAATATCTCTCCTACCTTGGTTTTGGTGAAAGAAAATATGAATCATAAACATTCACAAGATAGTCTTACAAAAATTCATAATCAATGTATGAAAGTGCGCTGGCCATTAGGCTTCAAATACTAAGTAAAAGTCCCAAGATGCATGAATACAATGAATATCACTTGCTCAAATAGTGGAGTGCGTTGTACCTGTTTCCTATAGGCAGTCCTTGGCTACAAAAACTACACTAGGAAACCAACTCAACCACCCTTTAGGTTCAAGCTGGTCCTTGAACCAAAGGGGGCTCCCTTTGTGATTACGAGACTTTGTTTAACATTGTTCACCTGTCACTAAACAACAACCTTTGAAGCACAATGACTAGATTTATGGTTTAAATTAGGAATGGTTGGTGATCAATGATAATCCTTAATCATGATTAAATGCCTCTCTCATAGGGTCCCTTCTTAAAGTGTCAGCTTCTACCCTGATAGAATGACTTAGCTTTTTCAAGAATTATGGTAGAAGAATGTAAGGGGATTCCTAATAATTGAGCAGTTAGGCTGACTACTTAACAACTAGGGAAATTTAGATGCATGTAGAATATTTCTACAACCCAACAAAAACATATCCAAAGGTAACAAAAGGCCAAAGTGAAACCGATTCCAAGAGGATCTATTTCAGACAAATAGTCTAATAAGCTAATCTCCTTTAATGGCTATCAAAAAACATAAAGCAAAAACAAGTCAAAGAGGAGTTATCTTGGAAAAATAGTCCAATAAGCTGATATTTTTCTAAAGGTTATGATTTTGCAAGGAATTTCAGAAAGATTAAGACTTAATCTACCTTACCCAGACCTTCGTACAATTTCTTTGAACATACATAGAAACAAGTTATGAAAACACTAGAAAGACATACGAGAAACACAAAATTATGTCATAACTAGAGCCGAAAGGCTTTCACTAGAATTTTACAAGAGAAGCTATTACATAGTTTAAGAGGATTGGCATCAAAAGACAACACATATTTACTTCAATTGATGAAGTATTTATACAATTTCCTCACAAAATATCTTGATAAAAAATATCAAGAGCTATTACAAATATCTGAAAACTATATTACAAAAGTAAAACAAAAATAAATGTAACTAAATTTTTTTGAAGAATTATTATACTATCCTTGAGGTTTCTATAAATAAAGAATAGAAATTAAAATTTTATTGCAACTCATATCTGATGAGGTGGCCTCCAAGTCACTAACTGTCTTTGAGCTTTTTCCTCCCGAATTTTTGAAAAATAGGGTCCTGTAATACGTTTATGTCTTCCAAACCATAATAGTTGTTAGAAACTTGAGAGAGGTTTTTGTAAGTGATGATGTTGGAAACCAAAACCTCTTTAATTTTTTTAAAATTAATTTCCACCTGCTCAGAAAACGCATTTTAAAATATTGGCTAAAAATAGGAAAATCCAGGAAAACATGCCTGCAAAGATTCATCCGAATCTCCCAAATCATAACGTCTATTACAAACTTGATAGAGGTGTTTGTAGATTAGAATCTAGGGAGCAAAAAGATCCTCCATTTTACCATAATTCATTTCTTATTATCCATAATATTCTCTGTAAAAAGGTGACTGAAATAGGAATGTTATGGAAAATATGTCTTTAAAGATGCATTTGTATCTCCCAAACCATAACAACTATTAGAAAACTAAGAGAGGTTTTTGTACATGAGGATGTTATCAACAAAAACCACTTTCAATTTTGGAAAATTCGTTCTCATCTATTTGTAAACCATGATTGAAGTTACTTTATTACATCATTTGATCATGTTTAAATGCATGATTAACTAAATCAACGAGCGAATGAAACTTAAATTTAGATTTTGAGGGTGCATTTACTATTTCAGACCCATTTATTATTTCTAGACTACTAAAACATATTATATCAAAAAATTTAAATTATCAAACTAATCATGTTACAACATCGTCTCCAATGGGGATTGCTTCCCCATGTGGGATGTAGAGAACTAGTAGACCAATTGTCTTTAGTGTTGGGCATGGATTCATACCATAAAACCATCAATCACTGATATACCATCATATAATTTAACCAATCCCCATCATCCAGCTACTACATATTAAACCTGCAATTATGAATGGAAAGCATATTCCTGCACTAATTCAGATACTCTTTCATATTGAAATCCGAAAATTGAAGATTTGTAAACACTGAAAAAATAAGTTGATCGATCATATACTCTTCAAATCGCACCACTTATAAACAATGAACATGATGATCTACTACATAGTTAAACTCATAATATATATTCAATCCCCACACCTCTATCTAATTGAACCAAAAAACTTTACATTGTTAAGTGCAATCTTCTTTCCAATGTAACCAAGTGTGGAGTGGATTTATTGACAAAACACATTGCCATCAGCTGAAAATATGAAGAATATATACAATATGAACATGAAATACCATGGAAAACTTATACTCATAGGTGTACTTTAACAACTGCTTCCTCTGTAGACATCTTAGATTCCTAACCATAGCTGAGAGGGAAAGGCATATATTGTTGATTACAAGTATCAATGAACCTTGCATAGTAGTAAAGGCAACTGAAATTTTGAAACAGTGGGATCGGTTACCTAGTGGAATCACCATATGAAAATGTGGAGTCGCCAGGTGAAATAAATGCAACTAATAATAAATGCTTACTCCTTGTTCACTAGCAATGAAGAGATCTAATATTTATTGTTCGCCAAAGAAAGATATCTTTGTTACTTTTCTCCCCGACAATGGAACCAGATGTTGTACCTGTTTCTCATAGGCAGTCCTTGGCTACAAAAACTATGTCAGGAAACCAACTCAGCCAACCTTTAGGTTAAAGCTGGTCCTTGAACCAGAGGGGGATCCCATAGTGTTTATGAGGCTTTGTTTAACATTGGTCACCTGTCATTGAACAACATCCTTTGAGGCACAATGGCTAGATTTGTGGTTTTAATTAGGGATGGTTTGTGATCAATGATAATCCATAATCATGATTAAATGCCTCTCTCACAGGGTCCCTTCTGAAAGTGTTAGCTTCCAGCCTGACAGAATGAATTAGCTTTTTCAAGAATTATGGTAGAAGAATGTAAGGGGGTTCCTAATAATTGAGCAGTCAGACCGACTACTTAACAACTAGGGAAATTTATATGCATGTAGAAGATTTATACAGCCCAACAAAAACATATTCAAAGGTAACAGAAGGCCAAAGTGAAACCAATTCCAAGAGGAGCTATTTTAGGCAAATAGTTTAATAAACTAATCCTTTTTAATGGCTATCAGAAAACACAAAGCAAAAACCAGTCAAAGAGGATTTATCTTGGACAAATAGTCCAATAAGCTGATCTCTTTCTAAAGGTTATGATTTTTTAGGGAATTTCAGAAATATTAAGACTTAATCTACCCAGACCTTCCTACAATTGCTTTGAACATATGTAAAAACAAGTTATGAAAACACTAGAAAGACATACGAGAAACAAAAAATTCTATCATAGCTAGAGCCCGAAGGCTTTCATTAGAATTCTTCAAGAGAAGCTATTACATAGTTTAAGAGCATTGGCATCAAAATCCAACACATATTACTTCAATTGAAGAAGTATTTATACAATTTCCTCACAAAATATCTTGATAAAAAATATCAAGAGCTATTACAAATATCTGAAAGATGTATTAAACAATTAGAACACAAATAAAGGTAACTAAAATTACTTGAAGAGTTCTTGTGATGTCTTTGAGGATTTCTATTAATAAAGAATATAAATTGGAATTTTATTGCAACTCATATTTGATGAGGTGGCCTCCAATTCACTCGTCTTTGAGCTTTTTCCTTCCGAATTTCTGAAAAATGGTGTCTTATAATACCTTTATTTATTCCAAACCATAATAGGTATTAAAAACATGAGAGAGGTTTCTGTAAGTGATGATGTTGGAAGACAATTCCTCTTTAAGTTGTTTAAAATTCATTTCCATCTACTCGGAAACCACATTTTAAAATACTGACTAAAAATAGGAAAATATGGGAAAACATGCCTACAAAGAGTCATCCTAGTATCCCAAATTATAACCTTTTTTACAAAACTGAGAGAGGTTTTTGTGGATTAGAATCTAGGGAACAAACACCTCCTCCATTTTACCATAATTCATTTATTATTATCCACAATATGCTCTGCAAAAAGGTGATTGAAACAGGAAATTTCTGGAAAATATGCCTTTAAAGATGCATTTGTATCTCCCAAACCATAACAAATGTTAGAAAAATAAGAGAGTTTTTTGTACATGATGAGTTTATCGACAAAAACCACTTTTAGTTGTAAAAAATTAGTTCTCATCTATTTGTAAACCATGTTTGAATTTACTTTATTACATCATTTAATCATGTTTAAATGCATGATTAACTAAATCAACCACTGCATGAAACTTAAATTTACATTTTGAGGGTGCATTTACTCTTGCTGACCCATTTATTATTTCTAAACTACTAAAACGTATTATATCAGCAAATTTAAATTATCAAATCTAATCATGTTACAACAAAGTGTTGGAGCTATTACTTGCTCCCCAAAAGTGCTAACTTTTCTCTCTTATGCATTATGGGAGAAGCGAAGGTTAAAATTCCTTTACATGAGAAATGAGGATCTATTTATAGCTTGAGGAGTGACCTTTTGTATCCTCATGACAATTGACTTTATAACTTCTAGTGACCTTTGGACTTTTGCAACCTTTTTAGTTTCAAATGACTTTTGGAATTACATATAAATTTTGGTACTACATGTCCTTTAGACTTTCATGAATCTTCAGTTCACACATGACTCTTGGAATTCTACTTGTTTGTATTTTACAATAGTTACAATAATACATTTTGACTTCCACATCATCATATGGTGAGACTAGACATGTCACTATCTTGGATAACTAGGACTGACAATGAATGATGACATGGAATTCCTTTAGTGGTGGCATAGCTGCCATTATATCTGATCTTCATTTTTGATCATAATGCTTTAAAATTCCAAAGGGTATTCAATCTTAGATTCTTTAGGGTGCTTCAATCATTAAGTTTCAAGTGTGTTCTTGGTTCCTTTCGTAATTCTTTTGTTTATCCTCTTTGCTTGATATTCCTCTTAGATGCTTGCCATGAGGTCTGTGGAATACCTATTTATACAATCACTCATGATGAGAAAATATAAATATAAAAATATCCTATTCTGCCATGTTTTATTGTAGATTTTCTATTCATGCCTTTTCAACGCACTTAAAATGGTCAAAGGAGCTTCAAGGCACAAGGGTGCACTTCGAAATTCTGAAGGACAGAGGAGGCAGAGCTTCGAGGCTTTGGCATGTGCTCATGCACTCAAACGAGAAATATAATCAAGGTAGGGTGCATGTCGCAAGTTTGAATGATGAAGGAGAAGGATTTGGGTTTCCCAAGTGCACTATGTGCTCAAGGGGGAGAGGGAGGGTGCTGGGTGCACTATTGAAGGCTAAAGGTCAAGGCTTAATGCCTTTGGGGTGCACTAGTGCACTCAAGGAGGCCTCTGAAAGGGTGTAGGGTGCGCTCTTGAAGGATCAAGGCTGGGGCTTCATGTCTTCAAGGTCACTGATGTGTTCGAGCAGTTCAGGATGGAAAATGGCACACTCAGGAAGGATGAGGGATTGATCTTTGGGTCTTCGAGGTGCGCTAGTGTGCTCAAGGAGGGAACACTTCTTGAAGTCAAAGGAGTGTGATCAAGGAAGACTTAGCCATTTTGGAGGGCACAATTTATAACACGGAAGGGGATTTGTGCTTTTGGAGTGCACCCATTTCAAAAGGAGGGCACTAGGCACACTTCTAAACAATGAAGGATATTTCATCAAGGCTTCCGAGTGCACTCATGTGCTTTTGGCATTAATGGGCTCATTTTGGAGCCAAAATTTGCCTAAGTATGGATGATTGGTCAAGGGGTGAGCAAGATGAGTTCTAGGCATAAAACCATGTGTGGCACATACTAAATAATCAAGAAAAATTGGAAAAACTTGATCAACAATGAATATACATCAAAGCACCACTTTATGCACATTCCCCAAGTATAACTAGTGAAGTGTATGCAACTGTGACCTGAAAGTGTCATTTACAACAACAAAAGGCATTATGACCGTGAAATGCATAAAAATATGTTCTAATGAATGTGACGACACTTGAGAACACTCAAGAACACTTAAGGCATGTGAAATAAAATAAAATGATAGTTAACATTCGAGGCGAGATTTGATATGACGATGAAGTAGGTTCCAAAATTTGGATGTAGTGAAATTTTGGAGGGTGTTGTAGCAGTGGCAATACCAAGTTAAAAAATAAAATAAAATTGGATGGGGATTCATTTTTGTAAAATATATCTCTAATGTATATAATTTTTGTATACATAAACTTGTTTCCGATCCTCTTTTCTTCTAATTATAGGGTTATAATTTTTATATACATAATAGTATTTTAAAATAAAAAATGTTTAGAACTTATATCTATAGTCTCCCTTAGATCTTAATGTTTTCATGGTCTCAAATAGTAATTTTTAATAGGAATTGAACCAAGTCATATTACATTTGGACGATATTTAAGAAGGAAAATATAAATCTGTTATAAACATATTTCAACTTAGATTTAATTATATATATATATATATATATATATATTATATATATATATATATAATATATATATATATATTATTTATATTATGCTTTGTGCACAACCTTACATGCATAGGTCTAGTTAGACATTTAATGCCACACATTGGGAATTAGATAATATGGGTAGCTCATCTTGGAAAAATTATTCATGAGAGATTATAGTAAATTTTATTTAACCCTAATATATATCTGTCTATATAATATATATATATATATATATATATATATATATATCTTCTTTAGATATATACATAGCTTCATTATATTTAACAAATATAATGAAGATATGTATATATCTAAAATAAGTAAGATATATATTTAATAAAAAATCCTAATGATTAGTAGTATTTATACAATGTATTTACATTACATTATTTTAAATATACTTGCATTTGTTTATCTACTTATAAATATAAAATTTGATATATGCATATGTCTATGAGTTGACTTGAGATTATACATTTATTCATATACATTTTTTTATTTGTAAAATCAAGTTACATTTCGTGTGTGTGTGTATATATATATATATATATTATATATACTCAAAAAAATCAACCTACAAGATAACTAAACATCATAAGGCAAAAACAAATCCATGTATGGATCATATTGATAGATTGTAACATGGAAATATTATTAAAGATAGATTGTTGAATGACATTTGTGAAATATTGAAAGCATTGAGCTAAAACCATTAATAAACAACCCTTTATGAACTATAAATACCTATGTGGTCTGATAAGTATTATTACACATTGTTATATATAAGAAAAAATTACCCTTCAAGTTAGGATACAGAGATAATGATACCACCCTCCTTGACCTTTGTATCAGTAACATCTACCTGCAGGTAATAATAGTAGAAAATTGTACCCACATATGATCTTGTGTTTGCAATGTTATATTTTCTAACTATCTTTTCACCTCGAATAATCATAATGATATTTTGTGGCTAGAACAAAGTTACGATGGCAGAGAAACATCGACGACGAGGCTGAATGGCAGCATCGCCACTATCGCCACCACTAGCACCTTCATTAGCACCAATCACTCCTGTACTTGAGCTAACCATTATAGTTTTCTCACTGGAATAAATATTGGAAGCATTAAAAGCGGCACCAAAAGCTAGTACAAAGGAAGAATGACCTCATTTTGAGGAAGGAAATCCTAAAGGACCTAAGGGATAAAATCATAGACAACCTTATGAGGATATTTCTAGGGATCTAAAAAAGATTAAGCTCCCATAATTTTCAGGAGGATGAGTTGGAGAAGGTGCTAAAGCATGGTTTGAAAGAATGACAAGGTGTTCTATGCTAAAGGAATATGCCTCCACCTCTAAGATAAATATTTCTATATTCCATCTAAGAGGAAGTGCTTTTATTTGGTGGGGAAATATAGAAAACAAATTATATCTCACACTAGACAATGTCCTCTAGGAGTTATTCGAGGAAAGATTTCACACAAAGTACTTGTTAGACTACATTCAAGGGCAGTGGGCTAGAGCCTTTCACTCATTAGTGCAAAGGAACATACCAATGAAGGAGTATGATATGAGGTTTATGGAACTCGTAAAATATGTTCCTTATCTAGATATTAATGAAAACCAAGCTTAACATTTTATATATGGATTAAACCCCCAAATCAAGGCCATGGTTAGAATGTGGAGGCCATCCTTAGTAGCAAAGGCATTTGAATGTGCCCATTATACAGAGGGGCACTTAGGGGTCAAAAGGCACATTAAGATGATGAGACTCCCACAACCAATATTTTTAGGAAAACCCCCTTGTAACTTCTTCAATGGAAGTAGTTTGAGGTAACCTCCTTATGGTAGTAGGTTTACTCCAATTGCGAATAGGAGAAATGGATTCAAAAGAAGCTAATGTTGTGTGTACGATTTCATCAGGGTCTAACATGAGATAGTGGAACTCCCAAGGAACTTTTATTAGAGGAAGAAGAACGAGGGGAAGGAACTCCTTTACAAGAAACACATAGAATGACACAAGGGAATCACCACAAGTTAATTGTTGGGGATGTGGAGGACCTCATTTCTAGCGTGAATTCCCATAGTCTTTGTCAAGTGTTGAGCATAGGTAAGGAGAAGAGCCATCATTAAATACGAAAGGAAATTATCGAATCCATGTAGTAGTCAACAACAACCAAGTAGAACATTAGTCCATTGTAGTGGAGTCATCATGTATGAGTAATAACATAGAACTCAAAATCTTGTTTAATTCTGGTGCAATTGATAGTTTTATTTATTCATATGCATTAGATAAATGTAGGTTGGTATCACACAAGAAAAACAATTTTAGAAAGATAAAAATGGCTTCAGGGGAGCTACAATCAATAGAGAAAAGTGTTGAGGACTGCGTGGTTGATTTAGGGGTATGCTTGACTAAATTAAAAGTATACATAACTGCCTTAGGAACTTATGACCTCATCATAGGGATGAATTGGTTGAAAGATCACCAAGATTGGGTGGACTTTTATGCAAAAATAATTCTCTACATAAATGATGAAGGAGAGTAGATCCAAATCTAGGATATCAAAAGGAAGATATCTTTATGCTTCATCTCATCAATGTAAATGAAGTGTTTCCTAAGAAAAGGTTGTCAAGTATATGTAGTAAAGAAAGTAAGTAAGGAAAAGGGACTATTTGTAGAGCAATATCATATGTTGCCCAAATTTTCGGATGTTTTTCCTAAGGAATACCCCGTGAAAGGGAGCTTGATTTCACAAAAAGATTAAAACCAAGAATAAAACAAAAAAACCATATAGAATGACAAAATTAGAGCTTCATGAATTACAAATAAAGCTGAAGGAACTATTAGAATTAGGACTCCTGTGGCCCAATGTCTTGCCTTGGGATGCACCTGTAATCGTTTTCCTGAAGAACGATGGTTCCTTGTGACTATGTATGGACTATAGAGAGTTAAATGTATTAGGATATTCCGACACATAGGAATAGTTAAGTATAACGTGGTCTAGTATAGAGTTAGGTAAAGTGTGTTTCTTTACTATGTACATTTGTAACTTACAATCCGACGGTCACGATATGTAGTGATCCGACGGTTCATTCTCTCCTCATTATTACCGACACTTGATCCGTGGCTTGACACCCAATTGGTCCATGAATTCTATTTAAAGCGCATGGAGGGTCATTTGTAGGTTAACCATGCATGAGAGAAGCTTATGTAA
>APFE030005585.1:4738-19660 GCA_000404065.3 Pinus taeda
CTACAACTCTGACCTGATGGTATCCACTGTGCAAATCCAGCTTGGTGAAATAAACAACTTCCTTCAATTGATCTAAAAGATCATCTATGCGAGGAAGGGGATAACGATTTTTGATTGTTATCTTATTCAGTGCTCGGTAATCGATGCACATTCTCCACGAGCCATCTTTCTTTCTCACCAGAACGATTGGTGACCCACATGGTGATGTGCTAGGCTAATGAACCCTTTCTCGAGAAACTCCTACACCTGCTTCTTGATTTCAGCATTCTCTAAAGCAGGCAACCTGTACATCCCAATGTTAGGCAAAGGAACATCTTGCTGCAAAATAATATCATGTACTATTCCCTTTTTGGGTGGCAGAACTTTAGGTTCTTGAAATAAGATATCGTACTCTGAAACAATCTTTTCTATATCAGCTTGCTAATAAGCATTACAACCCTCAAATATATTGGTCTTATCATGTGTCTTTTCCTTTACAACCATCAGCAAGAACTGTCTGCATGAATTTATCATTCTTTTCATCTGTCCCGAGTTTATGAGAGTATAATTATTCTTGAGCTTGTGAGCTCTTATAAAGTATTCGATTCCATCTTTAACAAGTAGATACTTGTTCTCAGCTCTATAGAAAATAGCTTTTCTATCATACAAGTAAGGACTTCCTAAAACAATTCCACATATATCCAAAGGAATTACATCTAACTCAAGCACATCTACAAATGCTAACCCAAAAGAAAACTTGAGTTTGCACTGTCTAGTCACTTGTAGTTGTGCTTTATCATTCAACCAACCTAATGGGTATGGTTTCTTATGAGGTGTAGTTGCTAAGCCCAATTTCTTTACAATTTCTTCAAAAATTAGATTTACTTGTGAGCCACTATCAAACAAAGTATCAATCTTTTGACTTTTGGAAACAACTCAAATATGGAAAAGCTCATGTCTCTTTCTCTCATGTTCTTCATCAATAACAGATTGAGATAAATTACTAGTAGATGCTTCAAAATTCTTACCTTTTATACCTGTTGCTGCAATGATTGTTTCATCTCCTGAGTCTGACCCGAAATCTCTCTGAATAGCTGCAGCAGTCTTCTCCTTCCTGCCCTCAGTCTTCTTAGGTCTCAGCTCTGGATGCAGAATCCAACAATGCTCATCAGCATGCCCCTCCTTTTTACAGTCAGTTCATGAAGTTTGCCTTTTTGTGCAGTGTTAGCCTTCCTTGCTTTCCACTTCTGCTTTCTTTTCTCCTTGCTCTTGCTTACAGTGGGTTGGGATGGTCCCCCGACTTCTGGATTTCCATTCTTTCCTCTAGCTTCTAGATGAGTAGCTTGTACAGATACTTCATCTATACTAGTGGGATTAAACATGAGGATGGTATGCCTCATGTAGCTGTGTAGACCACCAATGTACTTCAAAAGAGTTTCTGGTGAGTCTAATGAGATACCCAACATCAATGCTCTCTTTCTGAATTCTTGAGTATACCCTTGTACACTTTTCCCTTTCATCTGCCGAAGAGTTTTCCAACTCATCATGGCTTGTTGCATGTAGGCCAATGGATAGAACTACTTTTTTATTGCAGCAATAAATTCACTCTAGACAGAGATGGTCTTACCATGTATTTTCACATCAGCTTGGGTTCTACCTTCCCACCAAACCAAGGCAGTGCCCCCTAGGCATAGGCTTGCCAGCTGAATCTTACTCTTGTCTGAGTCTATGTTCTGTACTCTACAATACACATAAACTTGTCTAATCCAATTGTCCAACTTTTCAGCATTTAGCTCTCCATCATATATAGGCAAATCAAATTTAACATCCAGCTTAATCAAGGATGCTTTCTTATTATGCAGAGGACTACTAGGAGGTGTAGGAAAGCTTTCTTCTTTCCCCTTTCCTTTGGAGTGGTCATGGGAATGAGATTCATCTTCTTCTTTATCTTGCTTAGAGCCTGATGAATCTTCATCCTTATGCTTTCTAAAGTCCCTATACATTTCTTCTACCATAGACTTTATAGCTAGGAAACTCTCTATGAACTAGGGGTCTGGCCCTATAGAACCTTATTCTGACATTGTCTTCCGAGAATAGACTCTCCCAATTTCAGGATTAGTTTCCACCAACTCTCCTTCTCCTAATTTGAGCTTTGATCTAGTGAGCATTCACAACTAAACCAACACAAGCTTGTCTAACCTTACAACCTAAAGCTCTGATACCACTTGATCTGATAATCACCCTATGAGTAACCTCAGTTGAAGATTAATTAAATAAAAGGTATTACAGACTCATGTGCTGGTGTGTGTTCTGTGTTATTGAAACAACAGATCGATCAGATTGCCAATACACAGACATTTAAATGGAAAGATAGCAGAGAAATACAGTAAGCAACACTAAGACACAAACAACTTTTAATAAGGAGTTCACCCTATTCTCTAGGGCTACGTCTCTGGTCCAGCTTCAATGTTGGCCTTGTTTTATCGTGTCTTATAGCAGAGAAATTACAATACAGGGACTCAATGTGAGTTCTCCTAAAGCAATTTTGCTTGGCAGGGTGGTTCTTGGATTCCCCAAGCCACTCGGAGTACACAGACTCTTGTTCTTCCTACCAGCTCTGTGACCTTTGGTCTACAGTGGAAAGAGCCAACTATGATGCTCAGTCCAGACAGATTCCTCTATGGGAAGGCTTGAATCCTCAAGCTCTCTGGTGCTCGACGCTGCCTGTGGTCAGCTCGGCCCTCTGTCTCCTCTGCTTGGCTTTACTGTTCTCTGTGTTCAGTCCTCCTCTCAGGGTTCACTGTTCACTGTCTCTCGGGTTGCTTGGACTCCTCTCCAAATCCTCCAATGAATTCGACTGTCTCCGTTCATGGCTTTAGCCATTTGATCCCTATGCTTTTTCGGTTCCTCTCCCGCCTGTTTCGATTCACCTTCTATATTTGTGCTTGTAGTTCCTTGTTCGGCGTCAGTGTGAATGCTCAAGCAGTTCCATGTGTCCCCATCTAACTGGTGCCAGCAGGCTTCGTCAGCTCGTTTCCTTGGTTATGTCGTGGATACGTTCTTTCTCCACTGTGGCGGTCAAACGGATTCCAAATCCTTTTAAATCGCAGCTTAATTCCCTATTGATTATGCTTCTTTCTATTGGGCGCAATCTTAGCCGTCCGATCTGGGCTCCTCCACATCCAACGTCATACGCATGTCGAGTGCAGTTGACTTGCTCGACTGTTAGCACGCGATCACAACAGTTTTTCTCTCACCTCCGCTACCACGCATCGGTCGCTGAGTGGGATCGCTCCGCTCTCCTCCAAAACCTCTTACCATTCAAGGGCACCCCGATCAATACTGCTAGTTTTCCAGAGTGCGGGTCCCGCCTTTGTCCTTTAGCACTTTTTGTTTCTCCACCTGCGGTTCTCCAGCTCCCAACATGACCGAGTGCTTAAGACTCCCCCATTTCGGCCCTGTTTGCCTAGCGATGCGCGTTTAGCGCTAAGCGCTAATCGCGCATCAAAATCGCCTCCATTTCCCAATTCGGGGCTCCCAGGGGCTGTTTTGACCTCCCGCGCAGTCTCCATGGGCCTCGGTCAGCGCGCTTTGACCGAAGTCCTCGTCATTCCACGTTGGCTACCGTGGCCACTGGTTCAAGGCATTTTTTGATCGCTGTTTTGGAATTTTCAAGGATTTGCTCAACTCGATATAGTCAAGGTTCTTGACAGTCTTTTGTGGATCCGATTCGGATCAGGGTTAGCACAATTTTGTAGTTTCATTTCACTCATACTCTCACTTTACATTCTATTCATTCCAATAAAATGAATTTGTGCACTCTGTTATGGCAAAATTTCATTAAGTTTGAAATAGAATGTGAAAAGCAAGAAGGGTTTTATGTTGGGTTTTACTATTGAAAGGAAAAAAGTTCTTTACTTTATCTCGCTTAGCTTATACAATGACGAGTTGTGTAAAGAGTATTCAGTGGAGAAAAACAAGATTTTTTCTCCAGGATTATTCTATTGTTTAAACAAAAAAGATCTGAGTAGGTTATTGACAATCCATACTATGCATTAAAGTATTTTGTATTGGATTTAAAAAAGAGTTTCAATCTACAAGTTTTTCCTTGTTTATGTTACAACGATAACCCATGGTGTTTGAAAAGAATTATGTATTGAAATAAACAAAATTTGTGGTTTGGGTTATAAAGCATTTTATTCATTTTAATACACACACACAAATATATAGATATCGAAACCTACAATGGTTTCTTTCATCCATTTATTCTTTCCACTTTCCATACACTTGTGTTGCCTATGAAGCTAATAAAATGATAAGTCGAGATATTCTATCTAGTCATGTTTAAAATGGCTAATGTAAAAGAGGTTCACAATTGGAAAGCTCTGTATAAAATATTGATTAAGGAAGTATTCTTAGAAAGTTGGTGGAAGATTGTTAATTCTAGGTTTTGTTGTCTGTCATATTCATCATTTTTCATTCATTCCATATGAATTCATATTCCTATTGTGCATCACTTGCTTGTTAAATTTGTTGAATCAACTTTGTTTTGGGAATTAGAGCATGATTGGCATATTGTTTTGAAAGAAAGTTATTAAAACTGAAGGATAAGAAGGCTTATATGTATTAAAAGATGAGTTAAAGTAGTTGATTCAAATATGGAATTTAAACCTTCGTGGACAAGAAGCATTAGCTTAGCCATTTTCCCCTCCAAATTCCCTTTACCGCTTGTAATTGGACTTGTTGT
This sequence comes from Pinus taeda, assembly GCA_000404065.3. Lineage (NCBI taxonomy): Eukaryota > Viridiplantae > Streptophyta > Pinopsida > Pinales > Pinaceae > Pinus > Pinus taeda. The sequence goes on from APFE030005585.1 coordinate 9,465, forward strand.
TACCTTAATTGCCTCTTTTTCCCATTCTATACCTAAAATTGACAACAAACATCCTCTTAAGAACCCCTAGCCTTAGGGAGATAAAGGAAACAAACAATCGGAAGAGATTCAAAGCACTGAACCATCTCAGTCAAATTTAGGTCATACCAAATCACATTAAAAGAAAATAGGGGATGAGGGGAAAGGAGAAATATATTTCAAAGATGTGCATCATTTACTTTTTTTGTTTGATATTTGTTTTATTTCTATGACTATATTTACATTATAATCATTTCGAGACATTACATTTTGTTGGTTGATATTGATAATATGATATTTAATATTGAAGGAAACTAAAAATATCATATTTTAAATAAAGGAGATAAAAGTGTTATCGTGATGATGGCAATATATTTATTGAGATATAGTTTTGTCATTATATGCTAACTTGTTTTAAAATGTGGGAGTCGCAGGGATTTTTATTTGTGATAAAGTCTTATGAATTGAGTCTAATGGGACCCCACCTACAATTAGTTAAGAATGTTTTAACCTTTGTGATCTTTTTATATAAACTTTAGTCTACTATGATGTTTTATAAAAACAAATTATAAACAAGTTGTTAATAGATAGTTAAACTAAATAACTATTTTATACAAGTATTAAAGAAGGGAGAAATCATGAAGTGAGAGAGAGGGGGAGGATATGCCCAATCTTTGAAATTGATTTTCTAATTGTTATTCATTTTCCATTATGAATATTCTATGGGCTAAATTGTCGTGTTGATAGTATAGATGTTGGGAGCGGGATCCCCCAAGGGTAGTTTTGGGGCTAAAAGCCCATGATGAAGTCAAATTTTTGTAATATAATTGTACAGACTCTGCATTTTGTGGTCGCAGAGCTTGAAGGTGTCATGTGTCAAAAAGGGTAGCCCGCCCTTAGTTTTGTAAAGTAAAGTCGGATGTAAGAGATCTACCCATGGTCCGCAGACCATGGGATTGTATAAAAAGAGCTAAGCTCTAAGTATTTTAAGGATATACAATGATGAATGATGTAATAGAGTCATAGCTTGAAAGCAAGAAGTCTAAGTCTTGGGTTGTGGCGTAGGTAGAGGCTCTACAGCTAAGTGTGCAGAGGCCTAGTGTACAAGTCCGTAGTTGAGTGCGCAGACTCTGCAGCTGTGTGCACAAGGCAGACAGAGTTTGTAAACACTTGGAAGATATTAATAAAGAGAGATATTCTGCAATTTATGTGTCTTTGTTCTGTTAATGCATCTGGATATTTTATGTATGAATTTCCTTTATTATGCTTATGTGATGCGCGAATGAATGCAATTACATTGAATAATTGAATGCAATTACGAATATCTGCTTATGCGGTGTTAACCTTAAGTGTTTGATGAGATAAGCAAATCACTTAGACTAATTTGGGAATTTGCATGGCATGCTACCATAGCAGCGCGAAAGTACCTGAGCAACAGGTTAGGGCTGCGCAAAGGTCACTTGTATCCTTTCGCAAAGGTATTGAAGACCAGAATATAGGGTTTTTCTTGCATGCCCTAGAGCGAAGCAACGTGCGCGAAGGCGGGGATAGAGGGAATCAAGCGACATCACAACCATCTCAGGGTGCGGAAACTTGGTTCCAGCATCCCCCCATACTGCTTCAGGTGAGACTTCGGTCTGTAATCTGCGGGCTGATGCCAAAAGGGACAGTAGTGTAGGGATTTGTTTGGCTAATTAACGTTGAACCTGGGTCAAGGCCCCTCAAGCCAACAAATGGTTTCGTTATCGGCACCAGAATCTACATAAGAGATGTGTGATGTCGTATTAGTGGAATCCAACTAAGAAATAGATTGGAGACTGGTTGGATAGGAAGATCCACAAATTCGTGGCACAGGAGAACAGAAACCTGCGACTAACAAAGGAACAGTGGTTGGACATATACCTGTATACAAAGATCCATGAGATCTTTTTTTGCTCCTTCCCTGTTGAGCTATATGAGTGGATCGCAAAGCTAGTAGATAGCCAAGGAAGGTGGAAACTTGACGATCCTATTATTTGGACCCCGAAGCTAATATAGAAATTAGAAGCATTTAAGGATAAGGTCGTCTGCGCTATAGATCATTGGCTCAATTGCGTCATAGGAGAATTTGTGACTGAATTCGCGGTCGACACCTCAGCCAGCTACAACAAGGCAGAGTAGCACTTTTTCAAAGGACCACGAGGTAAGTATGTGAAATCTTTAAATACTTGGATTAAAATGCTATTTTGTGAAAGATAGGTTATGCAGCTACCTTGATGTTCAGAACTATGCGAAGCGGAAAAAATTACACAAACGAGGGACAAAAGGGTCCAGAGTATAGTACCTTGATTTCACCTCCGCGACATGATGAGGAAGGGATAGCGAAGGTTTCCCCGCGAAGTGTTGTTCAGTTAATAAGACAAGGATTCCCACGAATACCACCTCTACCCACGCCACCTCCAACATCACCACCATCACCTCCAACTTCACCCATACCCCCTCCACCTCCACCGCAGTTTAGTATGGCAAATGCAATGAAGCTACCTTTGTTCAAAGGCTTGGGGAATGAGGACTCGGACCAGTTCTGGTTCGTTGTGAAGACTGTGTGGGAAGCTCAAGGTGTTATAGATGATCATATAAAGAAGGCGACATTGGTTAGTGCTCTGCAAGATCACGCACTAACCTAGTATATAATGATAACCCGAATGCTGGGGTGGCAGACATCTAGACAACACTAAATAGAGAGTTCAATAGGCATAAATTTGAGGTGCAGTCGATTGTGAGATTCAAGGAAATCGCAATGCAACCGAGCGAGACGCCATGGGATCTAGATTAGAGGTTGAAGTGTACAATCCACGAAGCCAACATGAATTTGACAGATGGACAGCATCGTGAGTGGTTTGTGGCTTCGCTACCGCCACAATTAAGGGTCGCGTTGTTGTAGTAGAAGATAAAAAATTAAGTGAAGGCCTTAGAGATTGCAATGAGATTGCATGAAACTTCGATGCAAGATCCAAACTTGAGGGTTCAGTAGATCCATGCACAACTGAAGAATTTATGCCTTGAGATGCAAAGTCTGAAGCAGGACAGGACGATTCAACTAGAGGTGCGCAAGGAGGTATGGTGCCTGAAATGCAAGAGTCAAGGTCATGAAAAGGACCATTGCCTGGTATTTGCGAACTATGTTGCAGGAGGGGGGTTGATGCCTTTGAGGCCAGAAGCTCAAGCAGGACCTAGCGCGGGGCCTGCATTGTGGTGCACTATCTGTCAGGTAGCAGGAAAACATGCCACAGATAACTGTCATATGCTGCAAAACTTTGTACAGACACCACAACAACTGTTCTGCAACTTTTGCAGGTCAATAGGGCATGATGAGCATAATTGCAGGAGTTATGAATTGATGATGGATAGACCTCTCACCTATAGGGTTCAGGAAGAAATGTAGCTCCCTGACCAGAGTGTAGGGATGGCGCGGAAAATATTTCAAGGGCGCATACGAGGCCCAGGTGGAGGAGGCCCTGGCATAGGTCGAGGACAGTTGATTTGCTACAATTATGGAGGACCCGAACACTATGCCCGCGGTTGCACTAATCTAACACATCCATCGTGTAAGTATTACAGGTTGTTTGATCATGAAATGGAAGACTGTCTTATGCTGATATCTAGGATACGTGACAAAGGGGCGCTACCACCTCTACCGACTCAGAACCTGTAGATGATGAGGTCTGAGCCACACGAAGAAGATCCAAATGTAACTATAGTGCTCGGGAGTGGAATTGCGACAGGAGATGACAAGGGGAAACAACCAGAAGACAGTGTGTGGTTCCGCAAAGCTACGATAAAGGAAGCTGAGTTTGATTTGGAGCGCACCTGCTAAACTTTCATGGAATCTAAGAAGAGATTCACTGAGGCATCCATCTCAGGAAGCAAGGATAATCCTAATCAAGAAATGGACCCCTTTATGCTCACAACTTTCCTAGAGACCTGTATGAAGTTACTACGCGATAGTAAGGCTGTGAAAGGGTTGCAAGAGCTCATTAATAGATGCATTGGAACTATGCCAAATGAGCCACGTGTAGTATGAAATATTGGCAAGCATAAAACAATGACAGGATGAGAGATTGGATTGACTGCACAAATAGGAGAGTATGAGATGGAACAGGTCATTTTGGACCTGGGGTCAGATGTGAATGTCTTATCAAAGCAGACTTGGGAATGGATGGGGAGACCCATGCTGCAATCGTCTTCAATTCAGCTAAGGATGGCAACTCAACAGAAGATCATACCCATGGGATGACTGTAGGGGGTGGCTGTGGATATTGAAGGTGAAAGCACGATGACTAACTTTGAAGTAATAGAGATAATGGATGACAACAATCCCTATCTTGCGCTCCTATGAATTGACTGGGCTACTGATATGAGTGGGGTAATCAATCTAAAGAAGAGGAAGATGATCTTCGAGAAGAAATCATTGCACGTAATAATACCCCTAGATCCGCTAAAGGATCGCGCTATATGGAACCAGTCCATGATTATGAGAGTGATGATGATCTAGACTGTATCTATAAGATAACAGCGTGAGACCAAGATTGGGCGAATCCCACCACGGATGGACGGATTACTTGGGATCATGAGAGTTCTTGCACTTCGGAATCTGATGAATAGATAGAGCACTAGCATAATTGGTTACATGAAGTAACTAAACTGAATTGCAACATGATGACCCGATCGATGCGTTGTGTGTCCTCAGAGGTAAGGAATCTACCTAGTTATGATGGTTTGAATGAGGTAGATATTTTTTGGATGCATTTGAAAGAGAGGTGCCAGAAAAGCAGCGCTTCTAGGCATTGGACTAGGCACTGCGCGCTACGCCCACAAGATGGTGGGGTACGCATAAGGGAAGCTTTGATGACTAGCGCGAATGTAGGAGGATGATGAGAACACGATTTGGGAAGACTAAGATGCGAATGACAAACAAGTATGATGGGCAAGATGACCTGAGTGCACATTTGGCCAAATGGACCCAGGCTTATGGAGAAAATCCCCAACCTGAGTGGGTGCACTTATTCTGTGATACCTTGGATGTTCTCCCAATGAATTGGTATGTAGAAACAGAGTTTTGCCATGGTACAGGTGAATGGGATGTTCTGCACGAGGGCTTTGTGATGACATTCAGTTTTGAAGATGGGTTTGAATGTATTGATGAGGCACTACAAGAAGTGACAATAGTTATCTTTTGGATACCACAGGATCCTTTGGACTTGGCTCAGCCTGAGTGGGCTACTCAGCTAAGTCAGGCACTAGAATGCTATAATGTGATCGTTGAAGAAGAAGATGAGGATCCATGAAAAATCAACATTCTGGAAACAAAAGGTCACCGCGAGGTTAAATGACCACAGATTGAGAACCTTGATATAACCGCTCCATTAAAAACGAAACAAGTGAAAATTGGTACAGAGGCAGAACCTAAATTTGTGAAGATTGGAGACTACTGGGATGGCGTGATGGTGGATAAGGTCGTTGAATTTCTCCACGAATATCAGGATTTATTCCCTACCAATTTTACAGATCTGAAGGGGATAATTGGGGACCTAGGTATGATGAAGATTACATTGAAACCCAACGCAAAGCCGGTTAAGCAAAGACCTTACCATCTCAATCCGAAATGTAAGGAGAAGGTCCGCTTAGAGCTAGACAGGATGCTCGCAGTAGGCATCATTGAGCCTGTGGAAGAATGTGACTGGGTAAGGCCAATGGTGGTACAAGAGAAGAAGCAGAATGATGAGATAAGGATATGCATGGATCTTAGAAAGCTGAATGATGCTTGTGTGTTTGATCCTTTCCCGACTCCATTCACGGATGAAGTGTTGGACAATGTAGGTGGCCAAGAAGCATATTCGTTCATTAATGGGTTCCCTGGGTACCACCAGATCACAATCGCACTAGAGGATATGAGCAATACAACCTTCGCGACTGAGTGGGGTTATTTTCAGTACAATATAATGCCATTTGGATTGAAGAATGCATCTGCAATATTCTCATGCGTAGTTGTTGTTGCGTTCAAGGAATTTATTCATAAGTTCTTAGAGGTATATTTTGATGACTGGACTATATTTGGGCTGGTTAAATGCCATGTAGCAAGCTTGCTCCTGATGCTGAATACCTATTGAAGATACCAAATCACACTCAATATCAAGAAGTGTTTGGTTTTTGTTCCTTTTGGGAACCTATTGGGGCATGTGGTTTGCAAACAGGACTGATGGTAGATCCCGTGAAGATAGCGGTGATATTGAACTTGGAAGTGCCAAGAAGTGTAAAGCATTTGCGCGCTACCCTGGGACATACGGGATATTACAGAAAGTTTATCAAAGGCTACACCCAGATCACCGCGCCTATGGAGAAATTGTTGCAGAAGGATGTCACGTTCTATTGGAACGATGACTGTAAGAAGAGCTTGGATATATTGAAAGAAAAGATGGTCACCACGCCGATTCTAGTCTTCCTGAATTGGAAGAAAGAGTTTCATGTCCATGTCGACATGTCATGTATAACGTTGGGAGCAGTACTGATAGAGGTTGGTGGAGAAGGCTTGGACCATCATATCGTGTTCGCAAGCTGAAGATCCAAAGTGGAGAAGAACTATTCTACCACTAAGCGTGAAGGACTAGCTATGATGTATGCACCAGAAGTATATGCACTACTTTCTGGGAGGCTGCTTTAAGATGTATACAGATCACTACGCGCTAAATTACCTGGTCAATAAGCTTATGTTGGGGGGAAGAATCTGCAGGTGACTCCTATTATTCCAGGAGTATGATTTTGAAGTGGTTGTCAAGCCTGCATGATTAAATGCGCGACTAGACCATTTGTCGCGCATTAGAACAAGGAAGGAACCTACTAACTTGGAAGAAGGATTACTTGACGTGCAACTATTTGCAGTGCATGCCACGGATGGTCATTTTCAGGATATAATACATTTCCTAATGACAGGAACTGCTCCAGAAGGATACACTGTCCAGCAAAAGAAGGAATTAGTGGTGCGCACGACAAATTTCTCTGTCATTGCTGGGAATCTGTACAAGATGGGGACTGATGAGATATTGCGACAGTATGTACCTGAGTTTGAAATAAGCAGCATCCTCATGTACGCTCATGGGGGCGCGACAGGAGGCCATTATGCAAGAGGAGCAACCACGCAGAAGATTCTACGCGCAAGGTTGTGGTGGCCAACCCTTCATCAAGACTTAAAATCATATTGCAAGGCGTGTGATGTGCGTCAACGAATTGGTAGGCCATCGTGGAGGGATGAGATGCCTTTGAAACCTCAGATGACATTACAACCCTTTGAGAAATGGGTGATAGATTTCGTGGGAACCATTCAGCCACAAGGAAAGACAGGAGCAAGGTATATTATCACCGCAACAGAGTATTTGACTCATTGGGCAGAGGCATAGCCTTTGAAGGATTGCACATGCGCAACCACTGCAAAATTCCTCTTTGAGCATGTATTGACACTATTTGGATGTCTGAAGATTTTGATGAGTGATTGCGGTACGCACTTCCTGAATGAGACTATCAGCGCGCTGACGAAAGAATTTCAGGTATACCACCAGAAGAGCACACCTTACACCCACAGGCTAATGGGACAGTGGAGACATTCAAAAAAGTGCTCAAAAACGTGCTGACCAAGGTTTGAAATGCTCAGCAAAGTGATTGGGACCTATGCATACCTGTAGTGTTATGGGCTTATCGAACGACATGCAATAACTTGACTGGACAAACCCCCTTTAGGCTTGTCTATGGAGTTGAAGCGGTAAAGCCTATGGAGTATATTGTGCCTAGCCTGCGCATAGCAGTGCTCACAGGTATGACGGATCGCAGAGCCCTAGAGGAGAGGCTTGCATAGTTGGATGAACTGTAGGAGGAGAGATTTTTAGCTGGATTTCACCAACAGGTCCAAAAGCAGTGTGAGAAGGCATGGTATGATCAACACATTAAGTTACGCACATTTAAGGTAAATGACCTGGTTTTGCTAAATGACAGTAAGTTTGATAAATTTCCAAGAAAATTCTAAATGCACTGGTTAGGGCCCTATGTCATTAAGGAAATTACCGATGGAGGAGCGGTATAGCTGGTTAAATTAAATGGAGAACTCTTCCAAGGAAAGGCGAATGGCAGTCGCTTGAAGCCATATATAGGCGGTCTGGCCATGTAACTAGATGAACGTGGCACAATCTTAGCACTCCAAGCAGCTGAAAGTAGGCATGGGACTATAAACTACATTGCCCGAGTTGGGGAGCTGCGCGATTGGAAGATGGTGCGAAGCAAGGAAGTGTCACTGGGTCCGCGGCAGTGCGAAGGGAGCTGCACTACCCAGGAAGAAAACGCACGGGTCGGCTGGAAAGTGACCATTAAGGTCACTGTTCATGAAAAGATGGCAGAAGTGAAGCCAAATGAAGTGGGTGGACGACATTTAAGACGAAATTTATGGCTTAGATCCTTAGTTATTGTCGTTGAGACCGAGGTGACCAACCAGAGCAAGAAGATCATGCAGGTCATTGAGGAGGCATGCAGAATGGTCCCAGAGTTGGCCATTCTAGAGGAGGAACCAGTCGAGGTCTGCATCCGCAAGTTGGCCGCAGGGGTGCACGACACTTGGACAGAGATGACGTGGGCTCAATTGGAGTTAAACGTGCAAATTACAGAGCTTCAGTTGAGGGACCAGCCTTCAACACCGCTAGAGGTAAAGGAACAGCGGGCGACCGTTGTCACGGAAGTAGTCACGGCAGTGGAGAGTGCAATAACAAACCACACACAATTTTTCAAGCAATCATTTGAGGTCCTAACAAGCTTGCAAGAGGACCAAAACATAGAGAGGCTAGAGACGGAAGCGCGTGAACTCCAACAGTGCTATGATGAAGTTAAAGGCACAGCACGGACCATTGTGCTGACATAAAGGCTAGCCAAGCTATAGGAGGCCAAGCAGTTGAAGGAACAAGTGGACGCAAGCGCTACACAAAGAAGCAGTGTTGAAGGCATGACTAAAGCCTTGGCTAGAGGAAGCTTGCATAGTCACAGGAAACATTGAAGGCAAGCTTGCGACTCTGCAAGCAACGCAACAAAAGCTTCAGGCTGACAGCGCAGAAGCAGTGACCGAGAAGACAGTCAAAGATGTGAAGCAGGAGGCAGCTCAGTGCATGGCCGAGGTAACGGTCATACGGGTCGAGATGGATGGGCTTCATGTAAAGCTCTCCACGCCTATCGAGTGACTCGAGGGTGAGTCACAATGTTTGTGTTGGGGGCCTATTGGGAGTGAGATCCCCCAAGGGCCTTTTTGGGAATAAAAGCCCTTGATGAAGTCAAATTTTGTAATATAATTGTAAAGACTTTGCATTTTGTGGTCGCGGAGCGTAAAGGTGTCATGTGTCAAAAAGGGTAGTCCACCCTTAGTTTTGTAAAGTAAAGTCGGCTGTAAGAGATCTACCCATGGTCCATGGACCATGTTATTGTATAAAAATAGCTAAGCTCTTAGTTTAAGGATATATAATGATGAATGATGTAATAGAGTCATAGCTTGAAAGTAAGAAATCTAAGTCTTGGGTTGGAGCGTAGGTAGAGTGTTATGAAACCAGCTCAAGAAAAGATAGAAAAGATAGATCAACGCCTTAGAACTCAGCCTCTTCGAGGGGTCAACCTCCTTTACATTACATAAATGAACAATTCTTGGATGATGCAAATGAAAAGACCTCCTTTATATATATAGGAGTCTAAGGGGTCATAACATAATCAGAGCCGACATAACAATAATAATGTAAGGGCACAATAATAACAATAGTGGGCTTCTATGGGGCACAATAGTAACAGTATGGGCACTACATGGGTACATAAATATAAAAAGTGGGTTGTACTAATAACAATAAGGGGTTACACTAGTAGTATAGTGGACTGACATGCCCCTCTCCTTCAAAAAGTGTTGTCCTCAATGCTTGAGTAGTTCTTGATGCTTTTGTATAAAATTCTTGTCCTCCCATGTTGAATCTTCAACGGGTAAGTTCTTCCACTTGATGAGCTACTCTGAAATTGATCGATTTCGTAGCTGTCGGGGTCTTGTTTCTGTGACTGCTCCAGGTTCCAATATGATTTTTCCTTCCTCTTCAATTTCTGGCAATATTGTTTAAATTGGGATCTCTTGCAACTTT